>JAQHUG010000117.1:4449406-4516310 GCA_028555095.1 Dicrostonyx torquatus | reverse complement strand
ACAGCTACTGTTGCCAGTGGTATGAGTATACAGGTCCCTATATCACAGCTACTGTTGCCAGTGGTATGAGTATACAGGTCCCTATATCACAGCTAGCCCTTCAGAATGCATTGAACCAAAGACACTGACAATTAGGCTATGGCTACAACACTACTTACCAATATTCCACTAAGTCACAGGACAGGTTTATGTCTTAACAAACAGGAATAAAGGCTCTTCAAGAAATATGTTTCTAAGCCAAAAACATTTACCAACCTACAGAGAGGCAGGAAGGACATGAAGAGTATGCAAATGACGATGACCCGTTCATTAGTAAATTTTAAGCAGGCGGTATACGCATGTGCTACGGCTTACCTCGACTAAATGCCCTGATTCCCCCCTCTCTACTGCGCCGTGCTTTGCTTTTTAATACGGTTCAGTTCAATGCCCCTCAAAGGAAAATAACAATGAAATACCCTGAAGAGAGAAAGACCCCCCTCCCAGGGGTGACGCTCCACAGAGTCCTTTGGTGTTCTCTTCTCAGAGGCCCTGACCCTGCAGGAGTTAACACAGCCACCTCTCACGCATTGCAGTTACCTCCCAAGTCGTCCGTGCTCACACCATAAACATTATCTAGATCCATCTGTCTGGGGCTTAGAACACAAAATGGGAATCTTCAAAAATAGATTCCCTCAACAAGCTTGATCACAGTCCATTTGATCTGTGAACTGTGAACTGTGTTCTTGCTGTCGTCGAGTTTTCACTGAACTCAAACTCGGTTGTCTATTTTTATGAACATATATGTGAGGATGTGAGGTAGGGGTACAGTAATGCAATCAGGTATAGTAAAGGAAACACTGAAAGTAAGAAAGACCTTAATTTCATTTAAAAATGACCAAAACAAATTAGAGCCATGTCACTAATGAAGCTTAAAAATCATTAAATTGGGGGGCTGAAGAGATGGCTCAGTGGTTAAGAGCATTGCCTGCTCTTCCAAAGGTCCTGAGTTCAATTCCTGGCAACCACATGGTGGCTCACAACCATCTGTAATGAGGTCTGGTGCCCTCTTCTGACCTGCAGATATACACACAGACAGAATATTGCATACATAATAAATAAATAAATATTTTTTAAAAAATCATTAAATTGAAAATACCAGAAAAAGAAAAATATTAAAGATTTTAAAGATTTACTAACTTCTTTTACTGAGCTTAATATCCCTATGTAATTAAATGCACATGGACATCTCTAACCATTAAATCAGGTGACTGACTTCAGGCATCCTATAACTTATGATGGTAGTTTAATTGCTTTTCTAAGGCGCACACATCAGAGATTCATAAACAGGAATAGTGGAGCCCAGTATGCTGAAAACAGGCAAACTAACGAAATCAAGAAGAATCTCCATGATGAAGACAGAGAATGGAGCTCAGACATGGCTGAAGCAGAAAGGGCTTCACGGTCTTCCACAAATAGGACTTAACCGCCTTATTGGGAAGTATGACACACCTCTGGGCGTCTTCAAAACCCTATCCACCCTTATGAGGAGGGAGCCAGGCATCCCTACAGCTACAACTCTGAGCTTTTGCAAGACAACACCCCACACACACACCTCACCCTGCAAAGGTGAAGAGCAAACTGATGGGAAAATCAGGCCTTCGTTCAAATCCTTCCTCTGCCCTTGGCCTTGCCAACGGTAACCTCTCCAGATTTCCATTCTTTATCTTTTGTTGTAAGACAAAGAACACATTCACTTTGCCAAGAAGGTGTCAGAAGTTAAATTAGATGGATAGCAGGCATGTTGTAAGACTGACCTCTGGCTCTGCCCCAAATGAACTGCAGCAAAACCTTGGGCAAGGCATATATACTCCTGGGGACTCAGGTCTAAGCTGATAATGATGACAGTAAAGACCTCAAGAGCCAGTTGTAGAACTAAATAGCTTTATACTAGCTAGTCCAAAAAAATATATATCTAGTCAACACTTCAGGCTGTTAAGAGCTCAAGAGATATTAGCTATTAGGAAATTATCTGGCATAGCCACCAGCGCATAGGAACTGCTCAGCCATATGTAATTCCTCTTCCCTCTCCCAGTCCCCAGCCACATAGATATTTTCTATCAGTGAGCAGTGCCTGAAACTCTCCTTGTGCTATGGAGTCTTCCTGTAAAACGGAGGAAGCACCAATTCCTCCTTCAGCTATTAGTCGTCTGGGTGTATCTCTACATCAGAGACACACACACACTTAGGTCTGGGAGGCCTACAACAGTCCGCAATGCAGCAATGAGGAGAATGACTGGGAGGGGGACTGTGCTGGCTAGTCTCAGGTCAACTTAACACAGGCTAGAGTTATCTGAAAGAAGGGAACCTCCATTGAGAAAATGCCTCCGTAAGATCTAGCTGTAAGGCATTTTCTCAAATGGATGAGGAATCAGCCTGTTGTGGGAGGTACCACTCCTGGGCTGGTGGTCCTGGGTTCTGTAAGAAAGCTGGCTGAGCNACACTCACTGAGACAGTGTACCTGATCTAATGGGAGCTCACCAAATCCTGCTGGACTGAGACTGAAGGAGCATGTGATCAAACCGGACTCTCTGAATGTGGCTGCCAATGGGGGCAGACTGAGTAGCCATTGATTACGGCACTGGGACCTATCTCTTCTGCATATATAGGCTTGTTGGGAACCTAGTCTATATGGATGCACATCTTCTTGGGCTAGGATGGAGGGGGGGGGGCTTTGAACTTTCCACAGGGTAGGGTACCTTGCCCTCTCTTAAGGAAGCAGGGGAAGGGAGAAGGGGTAGTAGTGGAGCAGGAGGGGTCTGGGAGAAGAGGAGAAATTGTAAATTTTTGAATAAAAATGTAAAAATGAATAAATAAAAAAGAATATATAAAATTAAAAAAAAAAAAGAAAGCTGGCTGAGCAAGCCATGGGGAGCAAACCCAGTAGGCAGCACCCTCCATGGCCTCTGCATCAGCTCCTGCCTCCAGGATCTGCCCTGTGTGAGTTCCTGTCCCGACTTCCTTCAGTGATGAGCAGCAATGTGGAAGTACAAGCCAAATAAACTTTTTCCTCTTCTACTTGCTTTTGGGTATCAAGGTGTTCTTTTTTCACAGCAATAGAAACCCGAACTGTAAACCGAAGTTTCTGCCCGACCCGGTCTAAGTCTCTGTGTTTCTTTGGAACTGAACGGCTGTGGGACTGGGTGGGACAAAAACTTCCATTTATACCTAACTAACTCAGAAACTAATGCACCAGGCTGTGCCAAGGGCTTTCTTCTCGTCATTAAGGTAGCCCTCGGAAAGAGTTGATTGAAGCACATGAGATTTCTCTTAAACCCAACAGTGTTAAGTACAGGAAGAGTAAGCGGGGTGGCTATGTCTCCCTGACTGCTTGTAAAATCAATCCCTTTCTCTCACTTTCTTTATAGAAAAACACATACGAAGCTATGCTGTGGACGGAGGTTTTCAATTCTCCCCTCAAGGGAACCCAGAGAAGGAAGACTGAGGAACAAGATCTAAAGAGAAGTTATGTGAATTCCAAGGTGAGGATAATCTGACCCTTGTCTGCCTAACCTATAACCTATTCTACTAAGGGTGGTCAGGTTGTTCCTACACTAGCATTAGAACATGTGTGCGAGTATAAATATTTTACACAAGTATTCTGTCTGTATGGGTCTGTTTATTTGAACATGAGTTTGGGCACACATGCATGCACACTCTGCAAGCCAGTTGCTATCAGCACAGATTGACGGTGACAGGTATGCTCTGAGACACAGAACCTGAGCCCATTATCTCTGCCTCTTCCTCCACCCACTTCTCAGGCGCTCTGGTCAGCAACAGCTGCAGCTGATATGCTAACTTGCTCAAGAAAGTGGCATAAATATAGATTAGATGACACGGAGCTGTGAATATTAAACATAGCTCTTCTTATAAAGTCTTCCTGAGCTGGTCAGAAAAATCAAACAGGATGTGTGGTAGAAGTCACACCAGTGACCAGTCATTTCTTTCAGTCATTAATGCCTTAATAGAACAGTGTGAGACAATTGTGAGATGCTCTAGCCCATTGGCGCTCATCCTCCCTAACTCTCAGACACTTTAGTGCAATCCCACATGTTGTGCCAACCCGCAAACAAAAAATTATTTTGATGCAACTTCATAACTCTAATTTTCCTACTGTTATGTATCATCATGTAAATATCTAATAAGCAACCCCCAAATGGATCACAACTTGCAAGTTGAGAACCTCTGCTCTAGGGTTTTTACAACACTGGAAATTTAGGTAGGATCCTATATGCAAGAAGAGATCATATATCATTACTTCACCAAACAAAAGAAGTTTCCAGAGGTTTCTCAGTTGCCCATCTATATGATACAACTTCAGGCCCTAAATTTCACTATTTTATACCTGTAACCTGACACAGCTTTAGAAGGAAAAGGAAACACATATTCATAATCGAAAACCAGAAAGACATCCCTTAGTGATACTGCTGTGTCAGTATTTCCGTTTGGGGGAGTTACACAACACTCAAACAATAGTCATCCTACCGGACTCTGGCTCACGCAGCCTCGCAGACCAGCTGATGACTGATGAAGGGTCAGGAGGGCAGCAGACTTTGGGTGCACAATATTCAATCCTTTATCAAAGATGGCAAGAGGCCATGTGCTTCAATAACGGAACAAATACTTCCTTTTACCATCTAGCCAGTTCCTTCCTCTGATTGGCCAGAGCGTCAGCTCCTGGGTCACAAGTATGAAAGCATGCTTTATCATTAGCAAAATGTGTTTTAAAGAGCAAACAATTCTCGGGCCAAGAGAATTGCCTACCTCCCTCCAAAAGTTAATAACCAGGTGAATCTACTTGTCACCGTATGCTAAACTGTCTTCCAAAATGTCTAGAAGTGAATTTCTAGCACAGATTCTCACTCATCAAGACATGGATCCACCCAACAAGGCATTAAATTCTTAGGAGACACACAAAGAATATTCTAATCAGATAAATCTTGCAACATATGGCAAACTGCAATATTATTGCCAACTATTTGAAATTTTGAAGAAAACAAATTATTATTATCAACTCATTCAAATCGAGGGGATCTCTACATTTTGAAAGAGAAGAGAAATATAATCAAAATGGTTGAAACTATGGTTATCTAGATATGGTTATCTAGAATTGGGAGTTGATTACGAAACACTTATTCTCAATCCAAGTTGAGTTTGTTATAATCTTATGTTTTAGTAACTGATAAGTGTATCTATAAGTATAACATCTCCTTTTGGTGTGCTTACTAGTGTCTATTCAAATGTGTAGGCTAACACAGACAGGTGGATTTAAATACAACGTGGAAGATCTGTGTCAGTAACTCTCAGTCAGCCAAGGTTAGGGCACACTCGGCAGTGTCTGGAGACACGGTGGATGCTTTCTAACAGAGGAGGGCAAGGACTGCTGGCGCTTGCTAGCATCTTACATTATTAAGGGATGGTAGATGCATCTTACATTGCACAAGATTACTCCCCACAACAAAGAAACATCTGGAATCAAATGTCAACAACACCAACGTTGAGAAATCCTGCCCCAGATATCTCACTTCAAAAAAGCAAACCATTGGCAGTGTCACGCCTTCAGGGAACCTACTCCTTCTCTGCAAAATAAGGCTCATGAAGGCAAGGTTTTTCTTAGAACAACATTACAGCTACTCAAAACTGTATTGAGTAAAAACAAGCCTGGTTGTTTGACAAGTGTATACATATCAATGAAACACAAATTTCAGAGAGAAATGACTGCACAACAATATGTACGGGGAAACGATACATTCAACTGGATTACCAAAGTCAGTTTGACCTTTACCCTTTGACAAGTATGAAATATTTTTTTCACATTTAAATTTGGAGCTCAGTCTTTTAAAAATTCTAAAACACTATGCTAGATTTTTCTCTGAAAAATTTCCCACATCTTAACCTATTTGATTTTTGAATATGATGTATAAGACAATGCATCATATTCAAGACAATTGGCTTGGGAGTTGTTGGTGGGGGGGTTGTTTCAGTGTCTGGAACAGTAACCAAAGTTGTGAATTCAACTCCAGGCCCAGCATGAAGCCCAGTTCCTAATGCTGGTCACTATTTTCAACATAAAGAACAAAACTAGAAAACCACCTTACTGCCTCCAGCAATGTAAGACGTCCACTTAGCACACAAGTAAAAGACCCAGTTGAGTTGAGTTCAGGCCTCAATGATATGTACACGAGGCATTTGCTCATCAACTTAAAGTTCACTGACACCTTTACCCCAGAAAGCCTTGGGTTAGAGAGCATCAATCTGCAGTCTTTCATAGCGTATGTTAAACCACTAAGCACAGGCTCATTATCTTCACAGGGACTAGGGAGACAGTTCAGTCCATAAAGTGCTTGCCTTGTAAGCTCAAGGACTCAAGTTCAATCCCCAGGACTCGTGGAAAAAGAAATCCAAGCTTGTGCCTATAAGCCCAGTACCAAGAAGGAACAAGTGATTCTTGCGAGTAGCTGGCCAGGCAGCTTAGTCGATTCGATAAATTTCAGATAAAATTGAGGGACCCTGATTAAAAATCAAAAACAAAAACTTAACAAGGTAGAAAGCACATGAAGAAAACCAGAGGCTCTCCTCTGGCCTCCACATGCATGAGCGCACATAAGCACCTGCACACATACACATAAACATGCCTGCATACACATACACACACACACACACACATCAGAAAGGGAAAAAAAAACACTGACAAGTTGTACCCCAGAACATTAATCTCAAACAGCACTTCACAGAGATTAAACATAAGTTGTCCTAAGAGGTGAAAAGAGAGAGCTCCTGACAATCCTCAAACAGTGGTGACCAGGCCAGGCCAAGAATGGCTGTGGATTCTGGCTTCCCATCTTACAGTAGGAAGGGATCAGACCCTCACTCATGCCCATCTACAAGACCCCACCACCACTTCTGGAGGATCCTGCACCAAGACTGCCACATGGCACAGCAGGATCTCTGAACTGGAATGAAGGGAGTGGTGGCTTGAATCCAGGAGTTCTCCCTCCCTAGCTTCCCTGTACCATGCGTAGACCACCTGCCTGTGAGCCAGTCACTAAGAAGTTCTGGTACACAATCTCATATCTAAAAAATAGGAGTTGTCATGAGGAGTCAGTAAAACAGATGTAGCCCAAAGTATCAATCGGGTTTTGTTGTGGTTTTTTGTTTTGTTTTGTCCTCCGGCGGTTATGCTAAGGCTCACCCTTCTTTCTCTGACTTTCCACAACACCTTTCTTCTCACCAACCTTCTTGCCCCAACTTTTCTCTCAAAGACCAGATTCCCCATCAGGGCATGGACACAGCTGCAATCCTAGCACTGGACCGGTGGCAGCATGAGGACGAGAAGTTCAAGGTCATTCACAGCTATGTGATAAGGGTAGCCTGGATTACATAAGATCTTTTGTTTCAAAAGAAAAGAACAGAGAAAGAGAAACAGGCAAATAAAGTATTCAATAAAATCTGAACTAGACTGAGGTGCACTGCTGTAAACACCACAGTAGCAGAGAACATCATGTCCTCTTGCCACCTACATTGAGTACCCAGCGCCTCAAGTGTGACAACAGCCCTCACATATACCAACCATCTGATCCTAGAGTTTAAAAGCTGAGCATGGAGAGACTGCAAATTTTCCCAGTTGTCCCTTGGCTCTAAGGGGACCGAGATGATGACCACGACATTAAATCCTAGAGCCTACACACTTCATCACCATGAAGAACATCCCATTTTAAAACATAAACGTTATCTCTAAAAACCAAACAGAAATCAGTGTCAAGTGAGCCTTAGCATGAGCAGAGGCCAAGTACACACATGCACACACTATAGTCATCATCCTCCATACCTCCATCACCCATGGCGTCCCACCTTCTCTCTATCAGGACACTGTTAGCACCAGGGAAATCATTCGCTTGCGGATGCATCCTTCCTCGGGTTCTCCATCGAGCACATATTCACAGCCATCACAGAGAAGGCCGAGGTGAAGACTGGATGTGTTTGTTATGATGACACAAAGCAGCAGGTGAAAACAGGGCTAACAATGTTCCTGATCCCTCTCAGCTCACTCAGAGTCTTTGCACACCCTATCAGCTCACTCTCAAAGAGCGCAGCATCCAGCCATGAACAGAGGAGAAGGAACTCCCAGGCCAAGTGCTAGGAAAACTGATGAAGTGGGCCGGTGTGCTGACTCAACAGGCAAAGGTGCTTGCTGCCAAACCCAGTGACCTGAGCTGGATCCCCAGACCCACAAGGTAGAAAGAGATAACTATGGCAAATTATCCTCTGACTTCCCCAAATGCACATGAACACACTAACTACACACACACACACACACACACACACACACATACACAATGTATTAATTAAAAAATACAATTAAAATAAAGCAATGAATAAGGACCTTAGTTGCTTGTTTTATAGCTCAAAATGCAATTTTGTATATTCTGAAGGACCAGGAAACATACATTTTATAATTCCAAGCTATTTTCCAAATATTTCTTTTTTTAATTTATTTATTTATTTTTGTTAAAAGCAAAATTTACATTTACTCCCCTTGTTCCCGGCCCTCCCTCAAATATTTCTTTTAAGGAAGACAATGGAAAGAAATGACAGCTTCTGCACAAATACGATCTGCATTTTCATGTTACAAATCAAATCCTAAAAATCTCTGTAAGGAACATTGTTAAAAATCAATCACTAAAATACATATTTATAAAAGCACGAGACATATGTTCCCATTAACACCCTGTTTGGCCCTCATCCATATTTACCACTCATCTCCCTATCTCTACTGGCTGGCCCTTGCAGCCAGCCATGGGGCCTCTCTTTGCCTGTGTCTACCAGACACAGGAGAACTTTGCATACAGTTGAAACTCAGGCAAAGTATTGACTGGTTAGCAGATAGAAATTACGCTCTTAGACCATTAGCATATAATAAATTTCAGGGTCTCACTGTTCAGCCCTGGCTGGCCTGTAACTTCATATGCAGATTGGACGGCTTGAACTCTGAGATCTGACTGCTTCTGCTTCCTGAGTTCTGCAAGGAAAGGCATGCTGGGCTGTGCACCCCCATGCCAGACCTAAAGAAAGGCATTTTACAGCTACAAGTGAAAGTACACAAACAAGCCACTCTAAACTGAGTCGTGTCGTAACAAAGGACAACCACAAATTCAATGGGGGTGCAACGAAATGCTCCTCCTGAACTCAACAGTCCCCACATGCAGACCCAGAGTGACTCGCAGGGAGAAGTCCTCGGAAGTCTGCTGTATCTCCTGAATAACTGCCACTGTAGGAGAAAACCCCAGGAAGTGGCTGATTGAGTGGCTGGCCCAGTGTGTGGGAATCAGCTGATGTCTCCCACGCTACAGGTCATTAAAAATGGGGACACAGTGAAACCAGGAATAACCTCCCTTATCTTCTGTAGTTTGGGAAAACATTTCTAACCCAGTGAGTCTATAACTTGGGAACAAGTCAGTAGTTAATTATTCACTAATAGCTTAGTAATTAATCTGCTTTTGACCAAGTGTTCCCGAATCTGAGTAGTAACAAGGATGTCAAATGTCTAAGACAATGAGGCTTTGAAAGCATTTCCATAAAGCAACAATTTTCTCTGATACTTATGACCAACTCAAAACAAAACAAAGTTTAAGCCAGACAGCAAGGACAAAGAAACAGCAGGAGGGAGAGGAAGAGGGAGAAGGAGAAGAGGAGGAGGAGGAGGGGAAAGAGGAGAAACAACTAACCAAAATGGACAGTGGGAGGTGACATCATTATAAAATAAGAATTGACACATCTTTTTCTGCTTGAGTAAACAGCTGGTATTATTACATCTGGTGAGTGAGAAGCCAGTGACCTCACAAGGAAGATAATATCAGAGTCCATCCTCATTTAAATGGCATTCAAATTATTACCTAAAGACAAAAAATGCAAAAGCCCCTACCTGAACATAGCTAAGAGATACATAGATGTCTCTTATATCTCCATGTAGATATCTCCTACACGGAGAGGCACAAATTAAATGGTTACCACATCTCTTCAATAGGAATTAATTAGCCTCTTTGTGACCAAGACTGAAGGTTAAGGTAAGATGTCATAACCAGTGGGTTTCTTAGTGATTCTCACTACACAGCTTTCTATGTATTACCCCAGAGTTTCCCACAGTTTTAGATTAAGTCCCACTTCCCAATCCACTGTCCTATATCCCTAGATTCTTGAGGTCCCCAGTCCCAATCTATACAGGTGTTAATTCTCCAGAGGGCTTTAACAAGGTTACAAGAGCAATCATAGGACATACACACTAAGAAATATCTCTTAGTTCCACACACACAAAAAAAATGTCTCTTTCACAGAAAGAAATTACAGTGACAATACTAAAGTATTAGATAACACATAGGTTTTCATATAGCAGGGATCCAGTAGAGGACACCCACATGGGAACATGGACTAGACTTCCCTGCCAGCAATACCTGGCAATGAACCCAACATGTACTCCACAAGTTGCCATGCTAATTCATGGAACCTTCTGGAAATCCTTTACATCAATTCTCTTCAATTTTTGTAACGCCATTCACTTCAAATCCAAGCAAGATATTTACGGCAATAAGTATCTCCTTCACCCCTGTTTTTCTAAAATAAACGGATGCTCTCGGAGGATGTGGCTGTAGTTAAGCACTGATCTGGTATGCACAAGACATTGGGTTTGATTCATAGGACCTCTAAAGCAAGAGAAAACAGTTACACGAAACAGCGCATTCCGGGATAGGCTATTATTTACAATGACTGTAACTGGGTGCCTTTTGTGCTATCAAATATATTTCTTTCTTACATCTGCTTGAACTATTTGAAGAGTTATCTTTGGGGAAAGGAGTATATAGTTACTCCAAATTCAAAGTAAGCCTTTTCCAGCCATTCTGGAAGGGGAAGAACTATGCCATTTAAGTGCCCTGAATTCGGCTAGATCTCATAGCACTGGATTCCCGAAACTGACCAAACAAGCCTGTGACTCCTCTTGCTCTTCCTACCCAGGCCCAGGGGGACTTTCAGAAAAGTTTCTAAAGGACAACAATAAATCACCATCCACATAAAACGCGTACACGAGGAGTCTTCCACTTCCTGAATGTTTCAGCGCTGACCAGGATCTCTCCTAAGGGTCGAAGGGGAACAAACAGCATCCTTCTGAATCAGAGTTCTGGGGGCCTGCCCAAGATCACAGAGAAAACACAGCGCATTCTCTCAGGGAGCCCCGAGCAGAGCCCAGGATTTCAGCTGGGAAGTGGAGGACACACTGTACTTACAGCTACCCACTCTACATGGCTCCCCTGCACTCAGCCACTCGCTATTAAAAGCAGCAAGCTGTTCTGAAGATAAGCAGGAAGAGGATATTCAAAGCGTGTAGGCAGGGTATTTTCATAGAGCTTCTCCGCATTCCAAATACCTGAACAGAGTGAACCAAATTAAAAACCCACCTCGAGCTTTGACCCGAGTTAATTGGAGAAACAATGCCTGTCTGCCTCTCCACTCTCCACAAACACATCTTGAACAAAAACAAATATCTGTAGCAAAAGCTTTCATAGGTTCAGTTACACACTATTTTTAAAAGGTTTTTGTTATTGTATCACTTTTTAAAATGTATATGAATATTTTGCGTGCATGTAAGTTAGTGTACCACGTGCATGTCTCATGCCTACAGAGGCTAAAAGAGGACATTGGATCCTCTAGAACTGGAGTTGTAGACCATTGTGTGCCACATGTGGGTGCTGGGAATCAAACCTGGGTCCTCTGTAAGAGTGACAAGATCTCTTAACCGCTGAGCCAACTCCTCCAGCCACTCATCTACAAATCTTTATAAAGCACTGTATCATAATCTACCTAAATTTCCATTTTCAGGCCGGGCAGTGATGGCGCACGCCTTTAATCCCAGCACTCGGGAAGCAGAGGCAGGCGGATCTCTGTGAGTTCGAGACCAGCCTGGTCTACCAGAGCTAGTTCTAGGATAGGCTCCAAAGCCACAGAGGAAACCCTGTCTCGAAAAACCAAAAAAAAAATTCCATTTTCAGATTTTTTTCTCCAGTTTAGGCTTCTTAAATATATACCTATTTTGATTGCTGTTTTTAAAGTTTGCTTGTTCCTTATCAATAACTAAATAGGCAAATATTCTTAGGATTCTGAAATTCATGTTCTGAGTGAAATAATGGGCTTGTCATCAAATTAGAAAGCAAATGCAGCATCCTGGATGCTGACACCCTCGGAGCATGGACTTCTGGAAGGGGTAGGACCGAGCTACAACCCATGTGCTAATGCATCTCAGGGTGGACTACAACAAGACCAAATCTCAGGAGAAACAAAGAAACTGAGCAAACTGGTGCCGGTCTGTAATTCTAGCTCTCTAGAGACTGAGGCAGGAGGATGAAAAGTTTGAGGTTAGTCTGACTAACGAAATAGTAAGGTGGAGAGGGAGAGAGAAACTGGGGAATGCAGCCAACAGAAGAGAAAAGGAAGGACACTCAGGAAGGGAGAGCTACAGGCCTGCAAACCTGAATAAACATGGTCCATTTAGATGGAACTATGGCCAACCGGACAGGTCAGGGACTTGGAGATGACGTAAGTATTAAAATTGAGTAGGCAGGGCTGTTCTGGGGTCACTGAGCTAACCTGTCTAACACCTTCATCTCAGATAAGCAGAGCGGGCACAAGTAGGTGAATGAGTCAACCAAAACCTGTAAGTACCCACTCCCCACTATGCTCTTGGCTGAGTCCTGAGATACAGGCGATAATCTCAACATGAGAGAACCTGAGGAGCTCATACTGGGAAGACACACACAAGAGCACATCTCGTGATCCCTATAAGGAAAAGGATGAGATAAAGGATGAGCCAAGTAGGGAAGACACACACACAAGAACACATCTGGTCATCCCTATGAAGAATGAGATAAAGGATGAGTCAAATGGTGGGAAATGAAAATCTAGTCCTGCCACTATGAAAAAAATGGTATGAAGGTTCCTCAAAAAAAAAAAAATCCGGAAATGGACCTCCCAATGGCCCAACTGTACCCTTCCTAAGTATGTACACAAAAAACTCCATGGTGACATAACAGAGATGCTTGAACATCAGTGTTTACTGCTGTGCTGCTAACAATAGCTAAGCTATGGAACCAAACTTGGTAGACAACAGAGGAATGGATTATGAAAATGGCTTATATATGCACAGAAGAATGTCTCCCAGCCATACATAAAGAACAAAGTCATTTGCAAGAAAACAGACAATTGTGTAAAGCGAATTTAGCAATTTAGCCAATCTCAGAAAGAAAAGAACTACCAAGTTTCCCTCACATGTGACTTCTAGATTTTAAATAGATATAAAAGATCATAGATGCACACACACAGACATATATAAACACATATGACATAAAAGCAGCAGGGAAACAAAGGACACAGCAGCGGAGAAGACACTCAAGGTATAATACATATCTGGATGAAAAGCCCTCACGGAGTGCTATACACAAAGACTATACACAGTGAAAAACTTTACGGGTGAACTGAGGACAGAGGAGTCTGCTCAAACTTGAGTCACAAGCAGCCTGTACAAAATGACATTCGAGACTTTAAAAAGGAGACGTCATACCTGAGCGGATGAAAGTGAAGAGCTCTGCATCAAAGAAAAACAGTTCACTGCAAAGACCAAAGCAGAAACAAACTTAGCAAACTTAGAAACAGAAAGAAGCCATATGGTGAGAGCCTAACAGGGTATGGGAAGTAAAAACATGGTCCCAGAGACACACAGATCCATAGCCGGGGGAAGAGTCTGGCTTTTGTTCAAAGGGTAAACATAGTCTATTGGGGGACTTTTAGAAAAAGAAAAAATAATTCTATCAATTTTTCCCCAGGTTACTTCAGGAAATATAGTCAAGAAAGACAGTTAACACCTTCTGGAAATAGACTATGCCTCTAAATGGTGGCTTTGACAGAAGCTGTAGCAGAAGAAACAGTGAAAAGCTCCACCATGCAGCATATCTTTTGTAGAATGATACAGAAATACTTACCTTGGGTTATAGGAAAAAATTAGACTCAAAAATGAATTCTCAGCTTGGAGATAGCTCTGACAATAAAATGTTTGTCTTTTACGCATGAAGAACCGAGCCTGACCCCAGAACTCACATAAAAAGGCCAGAACATGGTGGTGCACCGTTGTAATCCTAGTGATGGGGAGATGGAAACAGGCAAATCCTAGGAGTGGGTGGCCAACCCACCTAGCCTTATTGGTGAGGTCAAGGACAATGGAAGACCCTTTCTCAAAATAGATGGATGGAGCTTATAATTGTACCAACTGAGGCTGTCTGTCCTCCACAGGCATGTGGACATATACACTCCATTCACATAAGCAGGAGTTTACACACACACACACACACACACACACACACACACACAGACAGAGAGAGAGAGGGGGGGGACAGAGAGAGAGAAAGAGGAGATTAAAAAAGAATTTGTAGTTATACTCAAACTGTTACTTGAGCATGGGTGATATGTATAATTATTCTATGTACTAGAAAGGAGTTTTTGGAGGTTTTATGGGGAGCAGAGCTGTACAGAGAGACATCAACCATTCCCCTTTGTCTGCCTAACTGTTTATGTAGACAGGTTGAGAACTCACAAGAAAATCTATTCATAAAGATAAAACTTTAACAGTTAGCAACTTGATGATACTTGAAACTACATGTTTACTTGGCATCTGCCAGGAGAGTTGGTCAAACAAGGGGACAGAACCCTAGGCGACTGTAATGCGTAGGGCAAGGGTAGAAAGGAGAACAAGGAAGCAGGTGGGAGAAAAGTCTCATGAATGTCACAGAAGCTAACAGAAGGGAGCTTTTATCATGGTGGTCGGCTACTCCAAATACTAGAGTTGAAAGGAGAAAACAATGGCCCTGACTTTGGTCAAGATGGATGGCAAGTGAGAAACTGGTGACAGTAATGCCATGCAAATGGGAGGCATTTAGAAGAACAAGGCAAATGAGAAGCCATGGGAATGGGGACAGGGGTCTCTGCCTTCCACCTCCTGTGCCGATTTTGAGTCTAAGTTGTCCCCTACACCGTGAACAATAAAGATCCCCTCAATAATTCTGAGAATTATTTATTTGCAAGAATTATTATTTGCAAGCAGAGAGTTGCAAAATTGATCAAACAGTAGTGAAGAAGATCAGTTTCAGCTAGAGGAGGGGTAGGTGAGTGTCCGGGTATGTGAGATGAGGCCGAATTGGGATGAGAATGATGAAGAGGACACCAAGAAGCTCTGAGGAAGCACAAGGCCAGAGAATGTCAGAATGGTTTCAAATACCTGAAGGCATCCGGAAAGGGAGGGGGAGAGAGCGGTGAAACAGAAAGACGAGGCACTTCTGAAGGGTTCTATCTTGGGCCATACCACATGAGGTCTCTTTTCAAGAAGGCACAGTGTTATCCACCAAAGTGTGCACTTGGGCCCTTATTCTCCACTGTCATGTTTTGAGCAGGCTTCTATTAGTAATGTCCTCCTCATCTTTCAACTTACTGTGCCATGTAAGCAAGAACAAGCTCAAAAGGCATACGTCTATTCTTCTGTACAAAGTGTCTGTTTTATTCCATTAATAATGTCATTCATTAGTATTAATACTATTCTAATTAATAATAATTTATCCATTGGGCCTCAAATTATTAAATTATTGTGATTACCTAGATCAATATTTCTAATTTTACTCTGGTGAATTTTTTCAATTACGTACAAGTTACATGATGTACTGCTAAAAAGTTCAAAATTTAAATCCCATTTCAGGAACATTTCCACTCAGTAGTATTTGAAATTGACATAATACTGCCTCCCTAAAATGCCTTGCTACCAAATACAACTTGTATCCCATTCCAAAGAATTGTGACTCATGATACCTTTAGTACATCAGAGCAAATAAAGAGAAAAACATCTAGTTTGATAGTTGAGAGTCTTGGCGCCAATCTTCATATATTTATGGATCCTTTAATTCCAGCACTTGAAAGCATAAGAAATATTAAGAAAGTCGTTCCTTAGCCTCCTGAAGACCTGTGCAACTGTTTCCAGAAGGAAAACATCATCCCAAGGGGACAGAAAGGTATAAGAATGACAGCATGGGCGTGTAAGGTATGAAGACTCTCTACCTCAGCTTTTGTCACTGTAAAGAGGTCCCTCTTGGTCATGGAAACCCACCCACCACCAATAGATGTGAACTATGTATCCAAACCAATGCCCTGATCTGGGGGTGGGAAAATTATTGTAGATTAAGACAGTGCAGCCCTCTTGAAGTATGTCATGTAATTCCCATGCACATATTCACTTCACTAGAAGAAATTCTTTATACCCCAATTAATTGTCAGACTTTTTTTTTATCATTTGAACTTCTGAGGCAGTAAATTGCCTCCAAAGAAACCCTGTCAAAATCCAAATGACTTTAGCTTCCGTGCGATGAGAAGCTGATAGGATGTCTGATAGAAACAGGGCATGTTGTAAGATGATGTTAACACAGATGCATCGATCATCGCACTGCTAATAAATGTTCCTGATTCTAACGTGTGTTTCAGAGCATGGCTCTACACCATTCCATATACAATACTTCCCACAACTACCTCTGTCTGAGTACCATGTGTAAAATGTCCATTAATAGCACAAGTGAGCACATTCTGAGACCAGTATTGAGACCTATAGTTTCTCTAGGTGCAACGCCTGATTCCCTGGCACACCTCGTTGAAGAGTTTAGGGAGAAAAACTGATCCTGGCCATGGCCATAACCCACCCAAAAACCAATGCGGGGGGCAGGCAAAAAGCACTCCCCATGTTCCAAACGAGGCCAGCAGACACTGAGGATGACATCAGGGAAGTGCACAGTGGTTTCTGTGCCTCCCCAGAAGTCCTGGCAGGAAACAGGCTTTTCCCAATCTAGGAGAAAATCAGCTGAGGAATATGTCTCAGCTGACAGCACGAGAGGGCAACTTATAAGCAGTGTCAGCAAGGGGACCGCAGGGACAGAGAGAGCCTTCCCTGCAGTGCTGCTGGGACCAAAGACGCCACATCTCAGCATCCTAACTCAAAAAGTCTGGGCTCAGAAGGGAGACAGGGCTTCCAGGCAAGCTGAGTTCACGGTGCGACAAACACCTTAAACTTGACCTCAGAAGACCTGACAGCTATTATTGCCTCTGCCTCTCCTGCACAGTGAGGCACTAGCTAGGTAGGTTATTTAACTTATTTAACTTGTCTGATCCTCAATTACAGCAGCTACAGAGTGAGAGGAGAGAGCAATATCTATCCCATATACCAGATAGTCTCTGTAAGAATTTAGCAAGACTCTTTGTTGAAAGTGTTTGACAAACTCTAAAGGCCTCTGAAAATGGTGACTTGTAAAGTTTTATGAAGAAGAATGTCTTTCATTTATGGGCAACAGGTAGCTAGAGAAGGCTATGAACCTTCACATTAATCTATTTGAAATGTAACTTTAAGATGATCCTTGCAATGGATTCAGGAACAGCCTGATTTGAATTAATTGAAATATCCAGTAGATTTTTTTCATGAAAGAACACGGATACCCAGCATAAGAGACAGGAATAAATTAGAGATACATACTTCATGAGCTGCTGCCAGAAAGCCCCTCATCTCCTGACCTCTGGAGGCCTCCACTAAGAGTCCATATTTAACCCCATCACCTTCTCGCACCCTCTTCTCCCCGTCTCAGACTCAAAAGTCAGCCTGCTAACACCAGATTCCTCGCCCCCCCCCATGCTTTCCCCCTCCTCACAGCTGCTGCAATCTCTTTCCTCTCCTGCTGAACTCTCAGCTCTTGCCCACCGTCCTGGACTAACTGACTTTGGCTATCGTTGCATGGCTGTCGTTGCTGGACCCCCTCGGAGCACCCTCCTCGGACTTTCACAATCTTGCTTCTCTAAGTGACACTCCTATGCTCCTCTCCAAACAAGGCCAGCCCTGTATCCTTTCTGTTTTCCCGGGTTATGTTGTAATCAGAGCAAGGGCCTTGATCCTTGACTTCCAATGAACTCTGAGAGCAGCGACTACGTCTGGGTCACCGTTCTCTCCAGGGATTAGCACAGAACCACAGAATACCACCAGTGCAGTGTGACAGAAAGGATTTGAGGACTCTGAAAACCACCCATCCTATTACTGCTTTCTCGTTGGCTTCCACCCCTTCCCCGCCTCTTTGTAGTCTACTTTCTTTCCCAGTCTTATGATGGGACATTTCCCAGGATTCCAAGCTCAACTTCCCTATTCTTTTAGCTCTTTCCAACAGAGATGAGTTCCCACCAACAAACAAGAGGAGAATGTCGGAAAGTTTCTGCTCAGTGTTTACAGGCACCCAAATCCAGCTCCCCCACAACCAGAATAGAATCCCAGAGCTTGCACCAGGCTCTGAGAGGTGAAGTTTTACCCTGGCCCCCAAAAAGAGACTGCAGAGAATTCGGAACAAAGGTCAGAGAGGAATCCAAGCATCCCAGTGGGGACAGCTGAGCCTCAAGTGGGACGATCAGGCAAGTCTTTGCCACCAGAGACAGTCACCAATGTGTCCTACATTGATGACAAAGAGGCCTCTCTTCTAGGAAGCATGACTGGCCTTTAAAGGCACAGGTTCTCCAGGGCCTGGGAGCTTTAAGGCGGTAAAAGTGCCCTGTTCTCTCCCTTGGAGGCAGGTTTCCACAGAAAAGAGAAAGCTTTGGTTCAGCAACTCATTTCAGACAGGAAAAGCTGGTCTGCACTGGCGACACCTTGCCCCCAATTCCTCATGTGGCTCTCATGCGTTGAATAAAACTTTACACCTGTAAGTTACTAGGTCCCCCTTCAAGTCTTCCCATAGTCGAAAGTCAAGGCAGAGCTCCCATTACCATCCCATGCCTGTATCACCATCTGGACAGAAGTCCTTGCTCCACAGCCATTCCAGAATTCCATTCTCCTTCATTTCTTGAACTTGACTTTGGGTCCCAGACAGAATCTGTTTTAGTCAGGTGTGAGATGCTCACCCTTGTTGCCCTCTGCTAGACTGAGGTTTCTTACGGGCAGATGTTTTGCCTTGTGCCTTGCACTTGTGAAATACTCAGGTCCTTTCTCACAGCTCACACTATATGTTCCCAGCCTTCCACAGTGTATTCCCCCAGGAAGAAGATAAATTCTTTACTGGACTAGGCCATGTGACCTTACGAATGAATTACCTACCTCTCCAGACACGTAAACTAATCTAAATAACACAGAAAACCAATTGGGGATCTGGCCTTACCTACTTCACATAGGAGTCAGGCTATGGTTTTATAGGAAATGAGACATTTGTGGGCAATCTGTTATTTAAATATCTATAAATCTCCATGGGTGGAAATTTTAATCAGTTAAGGAAAACAAAGGCTTAGAAAGGGCAAGTTTTGCATAGCATTCTATAGTAAGTGAACTGCAAGGTGAAAGAAGCCACTTGGTCTGAGATGGGGCAGGAATCCCCTCTACACAGGGTGACAGGTGACTCCTTGCAGCTGTCTTAACTTTTTTAAGGCAAGTGAGTAGTCATCAAACTTCAGTGGACTTAGAAGAATGTCCTTGGTGGAATTCCCTGAACCCCAGCACCCGCTCTAGAACCCTACTTTCAAATCTCAAAACAGTTAGATTCAAGGGTTTTCTCAGCTCCATGCAATTCCTCTTTCTCCAACTGGTGAAGGAAAAAAAGAAAGAGTACAAAATTATATTTCCAGTAAGAGTGCACTCGCCCCATCTATTCCACCTGCCTCACCTCTTAATCCTCTCTGCCCTGTGAAAATATTTCCCCAATGTCATCACTGGGCAGGAGTTTCAAACCCCGCCCCAGCTTAAATGACATCTTGCTGTAGAAACCTAAGTACTTCCTGCTCTATCCAAACATCAGTCACTGGGGGCCTCTGCCAATCCTTGTCATAGGGTGATTAAGATAATGCACAGCCTCAACCAATTACCAGCTCCTTACCCTTATCAGGACCACAGAAGGAGTCTGCACACTCTTGGTGACAGCAGGCACAGGAGGTGAGAGCTTTTCAGCTCCTCAACCCTCACAGATAAGATCTTATGAGTGGGCCTGCCTCTGAACCATTGTCAACAGAATGGGCAGTTTCCAATAGAGTCCATCAGTCTACAGTGCCTCCTGGGTCTCATCAGTGCAGCGACTGGATGTGAAGAGCGAAGAACCCTAAATCGCCAAGGAGAACTCACAAAGCAGAAGCATCATATACCAAACAAAATGTAACTCCCCCACCCCCCACATGAGCTCCATCGTAAGGCGGCCTTCCGATTTGTCTGGCACCTGGGTTTCCTGACACAGGTATCGCTTTAACTGTAGGTGCCTCTGAGGGGTTTCTGTTTATCCAAATACAGCGTAGAGTCAAGTGCCCTTATTTAAGAAAGAAAAGCTATTATATGACCTCCGTGTTGAAGGCTGTTATTGGTTTTCTTGTGGTTCTGTACAAACAACAGGAATCTTAGTCAATGGATTGTTTCTGGGGACAAGGGGCTAGCAGCTGAACACAGAACCTCCTGGTGCTCTTTCCCTGAGCTCCTTCTCCAGCAAGAAGCACACATTAACCAGGAACCCCCATCAGCTGCTCTGATCCAAGCTGATATAACAATCACTTACCCTATACCCAGACTGATCATCTACAAGCAATAAAAGTATCTCCATAGAAACCAAGTATACAGTGACTTCCACTCAGGGTGCAGGATCCGCTTTAGCAGAAAGGCCATTTGCAGCCAAGATCTTGCTCAAACTTAGGTTTGCACATCAAATGCATATCAGTATGTCTTACACCTTTAGAGTTTCACAATACTGAAGATTATAGAAATCAGTACATGGAGAGAGAAAGGCAGGCTGGGGGGTGGGGTGGGGGTGGAGATAGATTTGCATACATAGTTACAAAAATGCCAAAGCAGATTCCATGCTAAGCTCTGCCAAAAAGAGAACAATTACTCTTACCCATCAGCATGTGGCCTCAAAATTACATTCTCTTCTCCAAACCGAGGCAGTCATCAGATTACCAAAACGAGGCTATCCTGCCTAAACTCACAATCACACAGCTCCTATATGGACTAAGCACAATGCAGTCAAGGGACAAGCAGCTATTTCTCTCCCACACAAATTACAATCTTCTGTAAAATATATATTTTTAATGAAGAATACATAATACTCCTACGTGTTTGCTTCTGCCCTCGCACTCCTCCACATAAAAGACTGCAAGCATTTTAAAGAAAGGGAGAACTGTATACCTCCTCATAACACAGAGCAGCGGAGAGTGTGTCTCAGCTAAGCCCCAAATGCTTCTTTGCACATACTGTCACTCTTCAGTAAGCAAACTGAGCTGCCAGTGGCTCCGAGGGGGTACTAAAATGAAATCAACAAACAATGGGTCTCACCCATGCTTTAATGATTTCCTTCTAAACAGATGTGGTAGGGAAAAAAAGCTTAATTCATTATATTACCACTGACTCAAAAGGCATAGCTCTGAATTTCAATCTCTCACAAATTTCAAGTGATAAATTGCTTGCTGTGAGTCATGCTGCTTATCCAAGGAGCAAGTTTTCGAAAGGAAAGAAAAGTGGTTTTGTAGGTGAGGTTTGCAGTGGCTCTCATTTCTCTCTCTCTCCTTCAGTCATTTGAATTGTAAATGTGGCAAACTCAAACAATATGACTTGACAGGTGATAGACTTTTGCCATTAGGAGAGCTCCTTTGAAAGAAAGCCACAAAAATAGTTACAAAATGTCCCATGCCCACTTCATGGAACAGAATGAAGCAAAAGCGCTGTGAACACAACACTTCCAGGATGGTTTTTTCACCCCACACATTTTTTTCAGGGTACCAGAGTCTGGGATTATCTCCTAATTTGGTTCTTAGGAGGCAAACCATCAAAAAAGTTGTTGCAGTAATACTGGTAATGCTACATTAAGAGAAAAATGTCCTTATTTGGGAGGGGGGATAATAAAATTGGTAAGCAAAATCAGCAATTTCTTTTCATGATGAAAATCATCCTAAAAAACCAGAAAACTAATTCTACCTAAATGAGTAAATGTTATAATTGCATTACAGTGAAAGGAGTGTTTTAATTTTGTCTGTCATTTAAAGAAACCAAACTAATGACTAGAAAAAATCACCATACCCAGAGAGCCCCTGACTCACATGTGACCCCCACCCACCTGCTCAAGCCCCGCCTCCCTTCACTCCACAGGAAGTCAGTCATTGCTTCTGCAAACAAGCAGCATGAGGAAATGATCAGGAGAGCAAGATAAGATAGAGAGGAGCAAAGAAGCGGTGGGAGGCAGATGGACAGACAGACACAGAGGAACCACTTGGGAGACAGCAGCACTTATAGTTGCTTAGATTCTGGGACCAGTCTCTCTGCAGTCATCTTACACACGTGTGAAAGGAAAACAAAGTGGGAAAGGAAGGAAATGAAAAAAAAAAAACATTTCTGTGTGTTAGTTATAATTCATTTCCATACACAGACACACATGCACAGTTCTTTCCATAGATTGTCAAAATAAGATGCAGGTAAAAAAAAAATAGCGCCAGATGGACAGCCAAATATCGTCAGACTAAACACAACACAAAATTCCCATAACTGTGCTGTGCCTCCTGGACATCTTAAATTTTAAAGCCTCTGTTCTTATTCACGATAAAAAAAATAATAATCCAGTTGCTCACGGATAAATCAGGTCGATTTGAAAGGCAACCCCTCAACTAATTTAAAAGAACCCCATGCTGCTCTAAGATCCACCCCAGAGTTAACCACCCGCTGCCCACAGCAAGGTTCTAACTATCCACTTTCGCAGGTCCCGGAAATGCACCTTTCCCCACAGGCGGCCAGGGAGGAGGGCTACGGGACTAGCTGAGCCAGGGCTGCTGCAGTCCACAAAAGGAATTCCCCTCCCTTCCTCTCTTTCTCCCTCCCCTTTCTTCTCTTGTCCCTCCCCCGTCATCACTGGTGAATGACACCCCTCACTACCTGCCTTGATCAACACCGTGAGCCCCTGTCTTCAGGCATGCAGGGAATTTAACAGCCTGGAAATTCTTGTTGTCCATTCGCTGAGGTCACAGATAAAGCTAAACAAGAGCCGTGGTTCCCATCAATCATAAGTCACTCGCTGGTAGAATGTATGGAAGGAGACCTGATGTAAGCGAGTCACCGGAGAAAATACCCACTGATGACGCATATCCAGGCATAAAAATAGTCACAGGGCCCTCAAAGGGATTATTCAACAGCCTACATTTAGACTTTCTTACAACAGACCTGAAGTCAATGTGCCACAGTAAGTGGTTGAGTTTAAGTTCAACAGACACAACCAGGAGTGCTTGGTTTAAAAATGCTCCCACCATAACAAGCTGCTTAGTAAATTTTAGCATAACTTTAAAAGCATCAAACCAGTACCAGCCAGCTAGCTCATAAGCAGCCTTCAAAGGACAAGTCCTGCTTATAGCACACCCCAAAACACTCGTCTCAAGTAGTCCAGAGATACATGGTCTTGGCTGCTTTCTAAATCAATGTTAGGAAAATAATACAAATTGCAGTTGGGCATCTTTTGTCTGTTGAAAACATGTTTTTAAGAAGCACAAAGCCTAATTACAAGGCACACCAAAGAAACTGACATTTTGCCCACTGTCTTTGCGGTTATATTTTTTTCAGAAGTGGTTGGATCATTTATAGAAATAATTATGGTGTGTGTTACATACACCTGCTACATGTGGAATATTACGTGTTAATTAAGATTAATAATGCATACGCACTATCACTGTTCAACAAATGGGTGCATAAATGAAGTAAGATATGCAACTGTCTGAACTGAGCAAGCGACGAGATACTAATGGAGACTGAAAGCCTGGGTGCTGAGGTTATTTTTTATTATTATTCTTTTATGAGGAGGAAAATAACTTTTTACATTTGTCACAATTTTAATAGTTTTCAAGTCATCTGTTCTTTTCCCCTCCTACTCAAACATATGCACAGTTTGCTACCTGGTAGAACGGGTCCTTCACAGAATTTGCAGATCAGCAAAGGCTGGATTTGGTCATATTTTCTATTTAAACATCTAAAAATGTTCCCGTTCAGGTTTCCTTTAAGCAAATGATCCACCACAATGGAAGAACAATGGAAGAAGCTGTCTAAGGCAGAGCCTAACACTCAGCTTCAGGATTTGAACACTTTGCCTGCTTGCTCTGCTCGCCTTGTTAGCCTTAATTAACACTGCTTTCCTAATAATGGACAGATTTCCGTTGCTACCATGCAAATTATCAGCCATAGAATATGGGTCTGGGATGCAGTCCATCTCTGGTACCTAAAGTTACTGACTCTCCTGCCCACGCAACCAGCAAAAAGCTCTTAGCAACAAGGCTGTAACTTTGACAGCGTCTTCTGGGCTTTTATTTAGAAGAGTCTGGCTTCTCTGAAACAGCTAAGATGACATCTTCCTTTACGGGTAAGTTCTCCACCACTTTCCTCAAGTATGATAACAGGGCTATAAATACAGGTGAAAATTATTTTTAGTTCAAAGATCTCACGGAGGGCTTGAATTTCTCTCCTATGCATATGTGTCAACAGCATGTGGCCTACTTTACAGAACCTAAATGGAAATGTTCACCGGTGCCCCATTCGAGGGTCTCTAAGCGGTGCTGAAGAAACAGGCCTGCACTTCCATCATTCCATTCATCCATACCGTCGTTCGCGAGCAAACAGCTCACTTGTTAGCACTGTATAGGATGTGAAGCCAAGGAGCAAACTGTACGGGGCGGCTCTCATGTCACAATACTTCAGTGTGTGTACATACACACACACACACACACACACACACATATATATATAATATACAACAAAGAAAATTTAAGAAACAAAAAATAATCAGTTGAGACATAGTCCCCTTTATTAAAATGAGAATGGTCCATAAATTAATGGCTCAGAAGCCAAAATGATTTCACTAATTTTACACAGCTCTTGCCTTTTAAATAGCTCAGAGCAAGCTAAAGTGCCCAGAAATAACCAGGTGCCACTGTACCTCATACACCTGACAGCCTCTGGTCATGCTGGTCTATGCCTGGACAGGTTACCAAAGTCAAGCCCCTTGCAAGCCCTTTTTCCAATCACACAGACACGGCAACTGTCAACACAGGGAACAAGACTGTGCCCCATAAATTGGCTCCTTCATCATTCCTGGTTTTAATAATCCCATATCCAATATTAAGTTTGCTACCAGCAAAACATATTTTATCCCTGTTAGAAAAGGGAACTTGCTTAGTTTAAATTAGAAACTACACTATCATGATGAGTTTTATATTTCAATTTGCGACATCACGTCCTGCATTAGGTATGACAATTAAGAGCTTAAAGAAAACACCACCGGGGCTAGAGAGATGACTGGGTGGTTAAAGAACACCTTGCTCTTCCAGATGACCCAAATTTGATTCCCAGCACCAACATGGTGGCTCACAACTATCCATAACTCCAGTTCCAAGGGAACTGGCACCCTTTTCTGGCCTCTAAGGGCACCAGGAATTCAAGTGCTTACATGCAGGCAAAGCACTCTTGCACATAAAATAAATCAATCAATCTTCAGCTGGGCTTGGTGGTATATGCGTTTAATCCCAGTACTCAGGAAGCAGAGGTAGGAGATTCTCTGTGAGTTACAGCCAGGCCAGCCTGGTCCACATAATGAGCTCCAGGCCAGCCTGGTCTACAAAACGAGCTCCAAGCCAGCCAGGGATATAGAGTAAGACTCTGTTTCAACATAAAAATAAGTTAATATATTAATAAATAATAAAATTAAATAAATCTTAAAGGCAAACATAGCTTGAATGTTTTAAAAGTCAATGTACAATCAATAAAGCAATCAATTTCATCTTTTGCCACATAACCAACATCACAAGCTCTCTAACCTAAATTCAGGTTACTTAACTACCTGTACTAAACTGGAGGCACGGAGAGAGACATAAGCCAGCATAGCATAAAAGTAATACAAGATAGGAGAATAAATCCTTTGTTAGCATTAGACCCTACAGAAGCAATATTTAAGTTCCTCCTAGAATGGTTAGCCTCACTGAGGTTGATTGACGCTTAGGATATTAGCAGAACATAGTTCTAGTTGTCTCTGTAGAGCTGTTTCCAGAGAGAGTTAGCTGGTTGGAGGGATCTGCCTTGATGGTGAGTGACATCATTTAGAAAACATCATTTAGAGGGTTCAGATGGAACAGATGAGAAGACCTGGTAGGATGTATTGCCCCCACCCACTTCCTAGTCGCCGTGATGTCAGTGGCATTATGCTGCCACACCACACCCTCTGTGCCACGATGAATTAAAACCTCTCTAATTGAGAAAGAAAGAGATCCTCCTCCTTACAAGTACTACTCTGGATATCTCTCACCACAAAGAAAGGCTACAATAATCCTACATATCACTCATTAAAAACCACACTAGGAAGTCTTTTTTATCACGTTAAATATATCAAAAATGGGAAAATACATTCCAGTTCAATATACCATGTGTAACAAAGGACGGTGAAATATCAATTTGTTCTGTAGGGTTAGCTGACCCTGTCAGTCTTAGGATCTCAGTGAGACTTTTTTTTTTAATTTTTTTTATTGTAGCTTTGAAAAGCTTCAGTATTTACTGCCTATTTTTCCTAATGTGCAAATAGGATTACTTACTGATTTCAATTAAGTTACTGTCTTCTTTTTCAACCTGTAATGTACCTAGAAAAGCATACGTGCACATGCGTGCACACACCACACACACACACACACACACACACACACACACACATTCACCACGTATCTCACTTCCTGTGATAAGGCCAAACACTCATGTACCAAAGGTGAACAGGGAGAGTTACCGTCATCCCAGCCTTAACCCTCAGCTCCCACATGTATCACCACACCAGCCAATTTTATCAAGTTTCCTTTAGTCTGTCTTCTCTCTAACTCCGCTACAGAGACCTCAGTTTTAGCTTTCACTGTTTTTCTTTGGGTAAGAATAGTCCTGATCCTTAAGTCCTCCCAAACTGCACCGTACAGAATGTACAGAACCAAGGGTGGGTTTAATGAATCACAAATCTGTCTATGGCATGACTTCCACTAAAATCTCAAAGCAGCCAGAGATAGCTCAGCAGATAAAAACGCTTGCCAACAACCCTGAGGGCCTGAGTTCAAACTCTAGAACATACATGGTGGAAGGGGAGAACAGACTCCTGAAAGCCGTCTACTGACTTCCTCCACACAGAGGATAGAGAACACACACACACACACACACATACACACACACACACACACAGCAGAAACTCTTTTGTAAAACCCTTTCCATGGCTCTGGGTTGTGGCACATGTAGTCTTGTATCAGGACTCGCTTGTACTGTTGTAATTATTAACTCTTCTGTGTAAACAGCCTGTTTGCTTTTGAACTTCCTGATATCAAAGGCTACTGTACTCATTAGTTCCCCTCCAGCTCCCAGCAGAGTGCCTGACACATCTGTGCAACCGATGTAGATTGAACGATAGTGCTCTGCACTGATGTTATCACTCTCCCTATGGTCTCAGAGCAAACTATTACATTAGGTATCCTGGTTGGCTTCGTGGCCAACTTGACACAAAATAGAGTTATTGAGAAGAATGAACCATAATTGAGAAAATGCCTCAGTAAGACTTTCCTGTAGGCAAGCTGACGGGACATCTCCTAAATTAGCAGCTCATGTAGGAGGGGCCATCCATAAGCAAGTGGTCCTAAGATGTATAAGAAAACTAGCTGAGCAAACAATTAAGCAGCAATCTTCCATGATCCTGCTTCAGTTCCTGCCTCCAGGTTCCGGTTTCACGTTCCTGCCCTGACTTCCTTTGATAAAGTGTGATGGATAAAAGAAATAAACTCTTTCCTGTGCAAGTTTCCTTTAGTTACGGGGTTCACCACAGCAACAGAAAGCTAACCATGACATTATGCAATGATGTAACCTCTGGGACTCTTGTGCTCTCAATTTTACAAAGAAGAGTGAGCTTAGACTGAGATTGCTAAAGTTTGCCCTGCTGTAACATCAGACACCTACGGAGAATGCATTCAGCACAGGGAAGCAGTCACCATGTTGACACTATAAACATGCAACATGCAACAGAAGAATTCCTTCTTCTTCTTTTTTTTTTCAAGACGGGGTCTCCTGACTGTCATGGATTTCACTATACAGACCAGGCTGGCCCTGAACTCACAGAGATCTACCTGCCTCTGTCTCCCAAGTGCTGGGATTAAAGGTGTGTGCCACCACTACCCAGCCACAAATTTATGCTTTTTTGTTTGTTTGTTTGGTTGGTTTTTTTTTTTTGGTTTTTTGAGACAGGGTTTCTCTGTGGCTTTGGAGCCTGTCCTGGAACTAGCTCTTGTAGACCAGGCTGGTCTCGAACTCACAGAGATCCGCCTACCTCTGCCTCCCGAGTGCTGGGATTAAAAGCGTGTGCCACCACCGCCCGGCTTGCCACAAATTTATGCTTAAAGGGGCAGAAAGTACTCTGTGCAGCCTCAGAGGATCATGTGACAGTCCCACTGTATCACCTTTCAATAAGCTC
The DNA here is from genome assembly GCA_028555095.1 of Dicrostonyx torquatus. Lineage (NCBI taxonomy): Eukaryota > Metazoa > Chordata > Mammalia > Rodentia > Cricetidae > Dicrostonyx > Dicrostonyx torquatus. The sequence goes on along the minus strand of JAQHUG010000117.1, from coordinate 4,487,712 downwards.
TATAAACACTGTGTCTTACAGAGCTACTGAAGTCTCTTACTATGGGGGACTACATATAACATACTTGCCCTGCCTACCGTCTAATGCTGCCAGCTCACTAAAGCTCCTGTCCCCTTGCACAATGGAGTGCCATGTGAGGAGTGAAGGACTGGACAAATGAAGAAGGAACCAGCCAGCATGATGTGGAGACACAGACTACAGCGGCAAGCACACAGAAATCGGGAGGAAACCTCAGCTCTGAGCTTCCCGTCTCAGCTCTGCTTTCTGTAGGAAAGTAACATTTGACCTCCCATCTGTCAGGTACTACTACTTTAATTACAGCTTCTGACTCTTCTCTAATAACGATCAAGTGAAATAAAGCAGGCATATAAAGATAAATGCAAATGGTATAACTGAGAGTCATAAAAATAATGTTTAACTCTCCAGCCCATGTTATTATAGAGAACAATGCGCTTCAAATAGAAGAACATCATGCATACGTCTTGCCAGTCTGAGTGCATGTCTGTAGGGAAGACTCGAGCTTGAAATAATTACAAGGATGGTTAAACTTCTATGTGTAAACTCCATTAAAAAATGGGTCCATTATAGTCATCATCTATAGGGCACAGCCTTCTGTCTTTGTCACCAAGGGGAGACAATGTTTAAGTCAGCTCTTACGTATATGAACTATCTCCTTAATTACACCAGAGGTACTATATGGACTATAAGGAATAAACAGTATTTGAACAGCAGTTACAATTCATTTTTCTTCTACGACTTTCAATCATAAATTACTTCCTGCTGAATCCACAACATCAGCATCAGGACAACTTCAAGATGGGTTGAGATTTTCAGGAAAGTGCCTTCATAGAGTCAGTCAACAAAGCCATCGGGTCAAATGCCCTAAGGTTGCTCTTCTCTCTATACTCCAGAAACTTCAAGGGGGTTTCATGTTTCTGAAAGAGAACCTGGGTTTCATTTATTTGTTCCCCTTAAAATTTTAGCCAAGTATTAGAGATGGTACCATATGCCTATATCGTCATATACATGTGAGCATATGTATAAGTACTAATACATTGAATTAGTGGCTTTTGAAAGTATTCTCACCCACGCTCACTTAGCAAATCTTTGTGATACCTTATAAAGCCAGTGTGCCTGCAGTACAATTCCCATTTATAGATAAGAGTTGGGGCTTGAAGAGAGCCTGCCTGAATCTGACTGTACTTTCATAACAGAGAGGAGTGATTGTGCACTTGAACTGCATGTGTAGATCTACTTCTAACCAGCTGGGTGACTTCCCATAAGTCACCCATCCTCTCTGGGCCTCACCCTCCTTCTACATAAGAGGAGAGATGGGTGACTCACAGATGCCACCTACCAGTTAAAATTCCATCCTTTGCAATTTGCTCTCAGGAATCATCCTCGAGACAAGGCCCCAGATGTTAGAGACCTAGCTGGGTCTTTATTTCATGTCATGCATGGTAATATCTCTTATGGCATCCCCCTGTTGTTCCACAACTGAAAAACAAGACCTAATTTAAGGAGTTCAGTCTATTTTTGTTTGTTTGTTTGATCTTTATGGAGCATCAGATCCTACGTATTCTTTGATCCCACAGCTATGCCCACTCTAGAAACCATACCTCTACAGAAAGGCCATCAGGAGGTAGGCATGTGCAGACAGGTTCTGTGGTCCAGGGACAGGATGTATCCTGGCATGACATATTCTCTGTATTCGACCACATTTTCACCAGGGGCAGAGGTGTGCTTGTTTTGATGGGATTCGATCTTTTCCCATTTCTGTTTTCAATGAAATAATACAAAACCCAAGATTATAGCAAAGAGTGGTTCATATCCTCAGGTCCTAGAACAGGGCTCCAATGAACTTAAAGCAATGTAAAAAACCCATTCAGAAAGTCTTTCACATCAAAGGAAGGGTCACGCCCAGAGGAAAACAAGTCCACTTGAGGGTCCACGGCAAAAAATGGGGACATATGAACACACATCAATGCATGGCACCTCCTCTGTTGGGGCAGAGAATGCTCTCCCTGCACCCCTACAGTAGAAGCTGGACAGAAGCAACTTGACCCCCTGAAGTCTTAGAGCCTGGCAGTAACCTGAGCTGCTCTGGGTTATTTTTTACTGATGGCTTGCGGTTCTTAAAGGGACTGTGTTCTAAGTATACATATCTGGACAAGGGATGCCAAATAATGACAAGACAGACGTGATAAGTCTCTCTTCATTACAAGCAGTGCATAGAAACTAAAGAGTCACTATAAAGTGACTATCCTAATGCCTAAGGGGTCAGTCCTACTTCTTGTGGGGAAGCATCACATTTAAAATGTGAAAATGCTAAATTCTACTGACTTAAAATATAAACAGATGGCAGGCTATGCCCAAGGCTTTGTCCTCAGTGCAAGCCAACTACTTAAACAGGAGTAAGGAACAGAGATTAGAGTTGGAGACAGTGCCAGGATTGGCTCTACAGTTTTTATAAGAAGTATAATTATTACATTGTACAAAAAGCCAAGTTCAGTGAGAGTTCACAACATGCTCAAAAGTTGCATGACATGGCTGTTATACACACGAACTCACAGCAGCTGTAGCTACCTACACAAGACCTACCCAAGATCAAGTCAGTTAAAAATTCCAGCTTGGAGTAAGGCAGGGCTTCCCAGGCTTCCCCCCTACCTGGGGAGCTGTACTGGGTTTGTGGGGGGGGGGGGCAGTGAGTTGTTCTGTTTTATTTTGTCAAGTTGACACAGACTAAAGTTACCTGGTGAAAAGGAACCTAAATTAAGAGATTGTCTCCATAAGGCTGTTCTGTGAATGTGTGATGTGTGTATGTTGAGGGAGTGGTAATCTTCTTAATTGATAGTTGATGTGGAAAAGCCCAGCCAGATGTGGGTGGTGCTACCCCTGGACACCTGGGCGTGGGTTGTAGAAGAAAGCAAGTTGAGAGCAAGGCCATCAGCAGCGTCCTCCAAGGTCCCTATTTTATTCCCTCTGAGTTCCTTCCCTGGCTTCCCTCAGCGTAAGAAGAAAAACCCTTTCCTCCCCAAGCTGGCTTCAGACACTGTCTTCGTCACAGGACAGGAGCTGTTGGCAGGTGGCAACTGTTCGGGGAGGGAGAATCACTTTTCTTTAGCAGGTGGCTGTCCTAATACACTGCCCCTGCCTCCTGTGATTAGCCCCACACTTGGGCACATTTGAACAACACAAAGGGCTTGATGGTTTGTTTGTTTGCTTGTTAAGGGTCTATTAAGTTGGGAGGGAGAGAAGCATTGGAAGGGCCGGAGGGAGGGAGGGTGGATATGATTAAGATACCTTGTACACATGCATGAAATTTTCAAAGAATAAATTTAAAATATTATTTGAAAAGAAAAAAAGTCAGGTAACCAATGAGTGCGGGTGTCTCTACCCCTACTCTCAACAGAAATGGTGCTGATTCCAACAGCAAAAGAAACGATTCCCATGATACAGTCAGTTCTGTAAACTTCCTCCCCACATCTCTCTACTGACCTGGGAGGAGCAGGAATAATCCAGGAAGGAGGGAAATGAGATCAAGTTATCAATGCTAAGGATTGTAAACCTGCTGGTGACCTTGCCCGAGCTGGCACTACCGACTGAACTTCAGTGGGAATCACTGGGTACATCAAAGGGCATCCGCTACTTTCAGAGACCCAATGAGATCAATACACGTAATGTTTTGGACTGGATCCTGGCATGTAGCCTCTCAGTGAATGTGTTGTCGGTATCTGGGCTCTCCATATTCCTACTCAGCAGGTGTATGGTTCTATTTGCCTTGAAATCTGACAATGTGTAATCAGAAGACAACAGCTACTTGTCAGGGAACTTGACAGTGAACTTGGTCAGGCAAGTGACTGACTCTCCTTCAGAGCTGAGAGAACTGGCGCTCAGAGGTGTTGGTAAGTTATGTCTAGGAAAGGATAGAGCAGGGATCTTGACTGGGCTCTGACTTCCAAGTCTGAGCTGTCAATTCCCTCCTCTCAATTGAGGACTAAATGAAGGAAAGCCTTGAAGACTTCAGAATGACCCCCAGGCCCCATTCTGTTCTGCACCAGTTAACTGTACCCTTAGCTCTTCCCATTAACCTTTCCCATCTCTAATCTACCTTGCAGCCATGTTTTTTTTTTCCTTTTGAACTAATCTCTGTAGGAAGTTAACCATCCATTACCAGACTAGAGGTTACTCTACAGAGAATAAGGTCCCCTGTAATCCTCTTAAAATTACATTATTATAAGTATTCATTGTTGAGCCATCAATCTTCAGCAATGCAAACAGAAGAGCATATAAATCGTGCCAAACCGCACAGGTGCTCAGCGTCTTATGGTTCATAAAGCATCTTTACATATATTTGTTGATTTAACCGTCCTGACAACTCAGCAAGATGGTACTGAGCCTGTCACTCAAGTGAGAAAATCAGCTATATATACGATCAGTTGTATACAATTCAAATAATCAGTACTATCCTAGGGTCATCCCTTGAATGTCAGATATTCTGATAGCGTACCTATCTGCCCCCATCCATTTTATTGCCTGTAGCTCTGAACAATGCAGCAGATCTTTCTGGCATCATGCGCTAAGCTCAGTAATGTCAAGATGAGGTGTAATCCCAGCGTTCCCTGTCCTTAATGTCACTTTCTTTCACCTGTGGTGAGATTCTACTTTCAATTAACTTCTCAGCTGTTTCTCAGTAGAGACCAAGTATTAGCCAAAGAAAACAAACCAATAGGAAAACAGCCCAAAGCTTAAGCACTCAGTGAGTAGAAGCCATCTCAAGCATGATCTTATGGCACAGAGCTCATTTTAGGCACTGAGGAAGAAGTGGCCACTGATTTTAATTGAGTAAAGCTCAAGAGAACTGTAACTTAACAAAATTATGTATATATAATATATTCCATTCTTTAATAGTCTATTTAAAATTGTATGTGCCTTTAAGAGAGGATATGACAATGTAATCTATATTTCAGAATAATATTTATTGAGTATCCACAGTGTTGTGTGAACTATTCCAAGTATTTTACTCATGCTAGTCTATCTCGGCAGCAATTCTGAGTAGGCACTGGTACTTCTTCTATTTCACAGGAGAAGAGACTGGCTCCAGCTAGCTTTGCCCAGGGTATAGTGAGTAATGGGGTGGTATTGTGAGCACAAGATGACGCCATCCAGAGTAGAAGTCTGTAACCATTCTACTATCCATCCCCATTGCCTGAATATCAGACATTGCCCTCAGCCCTCACTAAATAGTCACAACTACCCCAGCAACAGGCTTGGTATTGTAGAAATTGAAGGTGGCCTGGACCATTAACAATTCAATATTCTAGAGTATATGAAACAATCTCGTTTAATTACTTACTACAATCTTATTCCATGACCAAAAGCATAACATGGAGCACATTTTAAAAGTTGTTGGAAAAAAAATAAAATTTAAAGTTTACATTTTGATTTCAATAATTATATTTTGACTTTGTAGCCAGTTTACTTTGCCATGAGCAGTACTTTATTTTCCCTTATACAATCTTAATCCTTCGTATTAGTTTTCATTTGTTGAACTAAATTCATCTTGAGTCAAGCCAGAGTCCACTGAAATTTCCCTTCTACAATGAAGAACAGTGAAGGGAGATTTTGAAGGTCTTAAATTCCTAACTCTCTTATTACCTTCCCCAATCTTATTTTCGCACCCTTTATCTTTTTTCACTTTCCTTTCTTATTCTTTAATTTGTTTCTTGGCCAAAATGAAAACAATTGGCTACCAGAACCCAATCCTACAGCTTTCTTTCAAAACATCATACTCCACAGTTGGATGTCAGATAAATATTATTCTGAAATATAGCTTGCATTGTCATATCCTCTCTTAAAGCCTGTTGCTGGGGTAGTTGTGACTATTTAGTGAGGGCTGAGGGCAATGTCTGATATTCAGGCAATGGGGACGAGTAGTAGAATGGTTACAGACTTCTACTCTGGATGGCGTCATCTTGCGCTCTCAAAGTTGTACCTGTCAAGCCTACAGCATCTGCAGGGCCAAGCACCAAGCCTTTCGAATAATTTTGACCATAAGTATGCTAACACGACTAACACAACTCCACAGTTGGCTTTTAAAGCTGTGTCTAGGACAAGCCTACAGCATCTGCAGGGCCAAGCACCAAGTTTATGTTTTTCAGACAGTTTTGACCATAAGTGTACTAACACAACTTTTGACTCCAAGCTCGGAGCACAGTGGCCATTCCAGGATTCTGCTCAACTGGTCATCACATTTTCCTTAAAAGGCCCAACTTTCCCTCCCACTTGTCCACACGTATCAATAGGTTCACAGCATAGGTGTTTCCTGGCTCCCACCTCTTCCACTGTCCAGCCTCTCCTACACACAGCTAGTCATTCAAAATCACAACCTTCAGGAGGGCATAAGGCACAGATGCTATTATATGGTAATCCCAGTTCTTGGCAGGTCCTCAATATTATTTCTTGTTCAATATTGATGCTTCCAGAAAAAGGAAAGACCAATAAGAAAAGTGACAAATACTTCAATGGGCTCATTATAAAATGGAGCAGCCAATAGCAAAACAATGTGAGAAAAGGAGTTAACTTCATTAACCAGCAGAAAAGAGAAAATCTCCATGACTACACCAAGGCAGGATTGTCAGATGGTCAGAAGCGCAACATCAGAGTGGCTTGTTTGGATCACGCATGCCCTGCTGGAAGGAGAACCAACTGGCACAGCCCTTCTTAAAGATAAGTGGAAGAAGCTGCTACAATTGATACACACAAGTTCTTGGTGCAGTAACTCCACCCCCTAGGTTACACCCTACAGACATGTCTTAAATTGTTCACAGAAGTATCAATCCTCGTGCAAAGAACCCAAATTCATGGATAGTAAAATGGTTCAAGCACATTCATTCAGTGGAACTCAACGCTGTCATGAGAATGAATTGCTGGTACATACAGTAAAAATTTATCTCAGCTGGGCAATGGTGGTGCATGCCTTTAATCCCAGCACTAGGCAGACAGAAGCAGGCAGATCTCTGTGAGTTTGAGACCAGCCTGGTCTACAAGAGTTAGTTTCAGGACAGGTTCAAAAGATACAGAGAAACCCTGTCTCGGAAAAAAGAAGGAGGAGGAGGAGAGGAAGGGGGAGGAGGAGGAGAAAGAAAGAAAGAAAGAAAGAAAGAAAGAAAGAAAGAAAGAAAGAAAGAAAGAAAGAAAGAAAGAAAGAAAGAAAGAAGAAAAGAGAAAGAGAATTCATCTCATTAACATATATTGAGCAAAATAAGCCAGACACACACAAAACAGCAGAGCATCTGATCACTTAGCTATAAATTACAAAAACAGATAAAACTGGGAGAGGCAGTGCAAAAAATCAGGACTTCTGGGTTCTACAGAGACTAAAAGAGGCAAGAAAGTACACTTAGAATGTTGAGAACATTCTAGATTTTGGTAGATCTGGTGCTCATTCTTTTCTATCCATGTTTTATTATACACATATATGCACACACATAGATTTTATTTGTCCACGTCCTTTCTTTAGAAACTCCTTGGTTTCCATCCGTCTCCTGTGCGTCAGACACTAAGACCCTTGGGCCAAAGCTAAGTCTCTGTCGTCTTAGACATACATACTCTCTCTCAACAAATACCACCAAGTGAATGAGTCTATAGGAGGCGTGCCCCTGGACAGTTCTGTTTGCTTTCATTCCGTTGACTGTGAAGTCTGTGTTTCAACCTCTCTGCTGGCCTCTCGGTCTTGGAATGAACCTGAAGACACCGTGGTAATAACAATCTGCTCTTGGAGGAAGAACTGGCTTTGTGTCCAGAAATCAGTGTCAATTATCGCTTTCACCTCTCCTAAGCAGCCTGCAAGTCAATGTCACCCCCACTTTGCTGCACAGGAAACCGAGGGTGCTAGAGGCAAAGGAACAGAAAGAACCCTAGTAAGCAGTTGGGGAAGTAAAGTGGAAAATCAGGTCATTTGATTGCAAAGCCACGCCTTTCCAGACTGTAAGACCACAGATTCAGCAAACATCCAATGTGGGTCATTGCTTTCCTCAAAGGCCTGTCTGTCCTCCTCTTCGTGAGCAGTCTCACCACTGCGATACCCTGTCACTCAAGCCATAGTCCTGGGGACCACCTCCTCTCTCATGTTCTTCACACGGACTCGGTTACTCAGTGCTGCTTCCTGAGGGTGACAGCCCACTCTGTATCCATCACTCTCGACCCTGCAGCATTAGTCCAGGCCACAAGTCTTATCTTTCTTTGGAGGAAGACTGTCATGACCTGCATGCTGTGTCTCCCAAATCCAAATTCAGATGCTACCAAATTCCTCTAACTTGTGTTCTCGTGATGTTGCCTTACGAGGTTTACATAAAATCTAAATCTAAGCACGTCTGTCTTCCTTACCTACAGGATGGAGGTCACATCCATCATTATGGCATACCCTGATGGACACTGTCACAGCCAAGCTCTTCCTCAAGATTCTTCCCCTTGTGGCTCCATTCCTTCTCCATCCACCCAGCAAGTTAACCACATGTACATGCTACTCGCCCTGGGCAGTGCCTTGCTGTTTCCCTGTCTCCGTGTTCTACATGACACCTTCCTGTACCTCTAGAATGCCCTTCTCCTGCTAGCTATCAAAGTTCCACCCATCCTGCAAAATGCAAACCAGGCATTTATGTCCTCTCAAGGCCTTCAAGCAAAGCCAGGGTATTACTATTAGGGCCCGGCTAGGTTTAGTGGATGCTTTGAACCTCATATAGCCTATTTCATATTGTATTGTGGGTTGTTGTCGTTATTGCTCTTGTGTTTTGTTTATTTGATTTTGTAGTGTGCAGTTCTCACAGTACATTTGGTCAAGGCAGGTATATATTTTGTCTTTTTTATGTGTGTTGACCAGCACAAACACCAAAAATACCTGAACAAATGAATTAAGAAATGAAACCAGTTATATGTGTATAAATAGCCTATTGCAGAAAAATTTATTTATCCTTAGTTATTTTATGAGTGTTGTATGCGTATACATGTTCATGTATGTATGTACATGTGTGTACACACATGGAGAAGTCATAAGTTGATGTTAGGTGTCTTCCTTTATTGTTCTCCACTTACACTTCCTTATTGAGGCAGAGTCTCTTGTTAAACCCAGAGGTCACAATTCAGCAAGACTAGTTGGCTAGGGAATTTCAGGGATGTTCCTGCCTCCACCTCCCCAGTTCTGGGATTACATCTGTATGCCACCATGCCTGACTTTTCCTTCTTCTTTTCGTATGCATGTGCATGTACTACCCATCTGTATATATGTATGCATGTTGACATGTGTGTGGGTGCAGGTATGTGAATGTTTGCAGCTGGGTGTACGTGGAGGTAGAACCTCCCAGCCACACCTCAAGCTCTCCCTTATGGTCTTCTCCTGGTCTTCTAGGCACCTGGCTCAAGAAATCCACTGTTTCTACCTTTCTAGGCATGCTCTGTCATTTACATGGTTCTATGATCCAAACTCGGGTCCTTGTGCTTGCATGCAGAGCACTTTATCAACTGAGGACTCATCTTTGTTTCCAGTAAGTCCAGTGAGACTGTTCATAACAGAAACAACACTAGACCGCGCCACTTCGCTTTGGGAATCTGCTCGCAAGGACCGTCCCGTGAGATGTGCAAACACCATTTGTTGCTTGCACGAGGATCTTCCGGGCACACTGTCACTCCCTTTCGGCCTCAGCTCAGCTCTTTCGAACCCTGGAACCAACCAAGATTCCAGCAAGATATTAGATTTGAGGAATGAAAAGAGTGAAGATCCACTGGAGGCTGGGAGTGGCGAGACATACTTCTAGCACCTGAGGCAGGAGGATTTCAAAAGACTTCAAATTCTAGTCCAACTTGAGTCAAACAGCCTAATTGTCTTACCAAAAAAGAAAAAAATCTGTATAGAAGAGAATATTGTTTTTATTGCTAACATCTGAACCCAGGGGAGATGATAATCAAGCTTTCCACGGAACAAGAGTAGTCTCAGACTTGTTATATATAAATCATTCTCACAGCAACTAAAAGAGCAGAATATTCCTCGTTTACCTCCTGGATTGGAGAAAGTAGGACAAAGATTGCTTCACCAGAGCACAGACAGGAAAACAGTGAAGGGGAGGTGTCATCTACCCTGATGAGGAAAGGAAGCAAAGGGCAGCTGGGAATTCTGGGGATGGGTGTGGCTGTGAGACCCACTGAGAGGAGAACTGTGTGGGTTATTTGCGAGGCCAGGAGAGCACGGGCAGAACTTCTCACTCCATGAGCACTTGGTCTGCCCTTTCCCACAAAGGAGAAAACCTAACTCAGTGGCCAGCAGCCCCTACGTGTATAAAGCGACCATTTAGCAGTGCTCTCTAAAAAGAGGCTGGAAAGTGGCAACCAAATGCCCCACCCCCACAGACACCCAGAGAAGTAGCATCTTTGCTGATGTAGCTAGAAGGAAGAAGTGCAGCACTCTTGCTTGCTCTCCTTGTTCTCTTAAAGGGAAAGAGAAGAGGCAAAGGATAGTGACCCGGCTTGCAAATGGAAATGACCCCTGTGGGCATCTGTGGTCTCTTATCAGACCTGATCACTGCACGCACGCGCACGGCGCGCGCGCGCACACACACACACACACACACACACACACACACACAATTTGTGAGCAGGACTCAGAGTGCTCAACTTCCTCCCCACAAACTTACCCCCAGCACCACGTTATAAATGCACTGGTGTACACATCCCCTCTGAGAGACTAGAGGCTGCCACGTGCCTAAACCTCTGCAGTGTAGATGGACGCATCATCCGCCGTTCTACGTCTAAGGCAGCGGTCAGCATCACTGTGAATAATAACTGCACTTGCACTTCAGATTTCCTCTTGATTCATGTTTCTTAACTTCACAGCATCAGCACCACTAAAGCAGCTGGTGAACTGATTCTCGCTTTTCTAGCATCCATATGTCAATTCGCGAGCACATGCATGAAACATGAGCGTCCCTGCACCTTCTAGTAGAAGCTGTTTATGACCTCATAACATCCAAGGAAGTTTGCGAGAAACGTAAAATATAAATAAACCCAAATTTAAGTGCACTGAGATACGTATCGAACATCTCATAGTCAGTAGGTGTAATCTCTGGCACGATAAACCTAAATATTATTTATATTGCAATAATTACTTTTTGAATAGGTTTCAAGAATCAAAATCATGTCTAGAATCCATTTTCAAATACATATTCCTCTGCAACTTCTTTTTGGACCTGGTTTCAAAGCTCAGTGATTATCCTGCTGTTTGGACACTAAGTAGCAGAATCTGAAAATGAAACAATGTGATTTCCTTGCAGAAACAGCTTCTCTGCCACCACCCTTCTCCCCCATTCTAGACTAGGAGAAAAAAAAAATAGTAGTAACTTTACAGTGGAAAAACCTGGTAGCCTCTGTCTTAACCAAGTAAGTGGTCAAGGCTGCTGTCATCAGAGGGCAGGCATGATAATGTCACATCCTCCTAACAAAACATAGCATCCTATACCCAAACTCATAACTTCAGTCTACAAACTACAAAATAGTCAATCCTATATGAACCAAGTGTGGTGCATCATGGTATATAGTATGCTACCATAAGCCACACCGTAAACAGGCCAACCAGATTCTTTAACTGTTAATCAACATCGACAAGACTCACTCTTTTACTTTTCTTTATGTTTGTAGGTACTATATAAATGTGCATGTGTACATGTGTGTGCTCACCCGTGCATGCACCTGTGGAAGTCAGAAATCCATATCAGGTATATCCTCCCTTCTTCCTTCCCTCTCTTCCTCCCCCCCCCACTTAAACTTTTCCAAGACAGGGTCTTTCAGTGAACCTCGAGCTCTCTGTTTTAGCTGGAATGGCAGGCTAGGGAGACTCAGGGATCCATCTGACCCCACTCTACCACATCTGGGGTTACAGGTGCATGCTTGCATTATCAGCAGTTACATCAATGCTAGAGATTTGAACTCACAACTTCATGTTTTTGCAGTCATCACTTTACTCACTGAACAACTCCCCAACCTCAGGCCTTTTTCAATGATGATTTGGTGGCTTTTGTTTTCATAGTAACTTTTCTTCTTTGATCTGAATACCTCCAAAACACTCAAGAATAACATCTTCCACTGTTGTACACCAGTTTTTTTTTCTCACCAACAGTGTCTATTTTCCTAACTACTAGCTACCATGCACCTAAAATGGATGAATCTGCCAACTACTTAAACAGACCCATGCTATTTCAATGGCTCCACCCTGCCAGCAACTCAAGGGTTCAAGATCTTCTGAGCAACGTAGCTAGAGCCCCGTGCTACTTGAAAGCATGCATTCCCATCTTTGGCCTGAGTAACACAAACAAAGTGCACAACACAGGTGGCAGAGTGGCGAATAAATAACAGATATGCGTGATCAAACAGGATGCTGGCAATGACAGCAGGAAAGGTAGCATGCGCCACTGCTGAGCAACCAAAGTTCCACGGGACTTCTAAGGATCCCTTCATGAGAGCAGTAAAGAATCGGGTCTTTCCCCAACATCTCTCTTTTATAATAATAAGTTAAAGGACTGTGCAATATATCACCCAGACATTTAAAATGTTGGATATTAACCATCATACTCCAACACATTAAGGATACTTCAACAATAATTTGAAAATCAACTTTTTTCGGGCCAGAGAGCATACTTTCTACAAATTCACCTTTGCCATTGAATAAGTGTAGGCATTAAGACCCTGTTTCTGCCCTATTTCATTAATAAAGACAACAACATTCACAGGCTTTAGAGCTTTCTTGCCAAGAGGGATTCAAGAAACCTGAAACATAAATTCTAGGGCACAGTGTCAACAAAAAGACTCCATAAAGTCATCAGCCCCCTCCCCACTAGGACTGGCGAGACAGGGGGCTCCCAGCATTCATCCACTGACTTTGATAACTGATTTCAAAACTTGCTAGAAGGTGGAGAAGTGCTGTAGTGGAAACTCTTTTGGACTACTTTACTTTTAAAAGTTTTCCAATTTTTAATGTCTTCTCAGAGTCTATGATGCTCCCCTCCCATAGATTCTTCTCTCCATTTTCCTTACTGAAACAAAACAAAGTAGGAAACGCCAACGCTGATGCACATCACAGTAGCCATCTGCAACCTGGAAGGCTAATTCCATGGCAAGTGGTCCAGAAGTCATCAGCCAATTTGCTGTATGTGTAAGAAAGCCGAGAGAATCCTGCATGTTGCTACACATGAGAAAAAGGGGCGAACTCACTGAGAGCTACAAACAAATACAGAAGGTTTCATCGGGATAAGACGAGAATTTCTAGTAGCTTTTAGACTTACAAACTCGACTCTTGTATCTGGAATTCAACTAGTATTTGGGGTGAGTAGCACCAAATGACAGAGAAAATGAAATCAATGAAATGGGGACATACATATCCACTTCTGCTTTTCATGTTTTGAACTAATCATCTTCAATATATTCACCCATCTCCTTTAGAGTCGTTTTCAGAAAACTCGGGAACTAACATTTGGGGAAAACTGGCTGAGAAAAAGATTTCAGTGTCATATATGCTTTCCTTTATAATATGTATTTCCCTAGAAATGTGAACAATGCAACATCCAACTTTAAAGAGCTAAATATAAATAAAGCATATGAGAAGCACATGAGAAGAATGTAATGTTTCATTCCACACATTATTACACACACACACACAAATAATAATAATAATTTCTTATCAGTATGCTAACTTAATATGGATTTTAGAAGAAATCCTAACTTAATATGGATTTTAGTTCACATAATCTTTCCAAATGAAAATAAGGCAACCCAACTGGGTACATGACCACAGTCTAAAATGAGCAGGCCTTTCTTACCCGAGAGAAAAAAAACTGGAGAATTCAGAACATCAGTCTCGAGCTCCCACTATTAGGTAAGCATCAGCCACACCCATAATACTCTGTGGAAGTGGTTTACTATCTCCATTCTCAAAGTCTGCTCAGCCTAAGTGTTTCAGATATGCTCTCCAACACCCTTGCGCTATGTGTTATCAGTTAAGTAACCATAGGCAACCCATGCTTTCATATCTTAGATTTGGGTTAATAGTGGGCTGTATGTCACGTGCACTGTAAGGAGGACTCTTTCCTTCATGACAATTAAAAATGATAGTACTCCATTGTGTAAATGCACCATATTTTCCTTACCCATTCTTCGGTAGAGGGGGGCATTTAGGTTGCTTCCAGATTCTGGCTATGACAAACAATGCTGCTATGAACATAGCTGAGCACATGTCCTTGTGGCACAATTGAGCATCCTTTGGATATATACTCAAAAGGGGTATTACTGGGTCTTGAGAGAGGCTGTTTCCTAATTTTATGAGAAAGCACCATAGTTTGCAGGCAAATGGATGCTGCTAGAAAACATCATTTTGAGTGTGGTACCCCAGACCCAGAAAGACAATTATCATATGTACTCACTCATAAGTGGCTTCTAGACATAAAGCAAAGAAAAACAGCCTACAAATCACAATCCCAGAGAACCTAGACAACAATGAGGACCCTAAGAGAGACATACATGGATCTAATCTACATAGGAGGTAGGAAAAGACAAGATCTCCTGAGTAAATTGGGAGCATGGGGACCTTGGGAGAGGGTTAAAGGGGAAGGGAGAGGCAGGGAGGGGAGCAGAGAAAAATGTGGGGCTCAATAAAATCAATTTAAAAAAGGAAATAATCAATAAGCTATACATTCTCATTAACCATATAGATGGTTTTCTGGCTGGCTTATAATATTCTTAATACAGATCATCCTTCAAAATTGCTTAAAGAAAAGCAATCTTCCATTATTTTAAAAATGTTAGTTCTCCTATATGAAAGACTGGAGGGTATATTGAATTCTCATTAAGTCAGAATTGAGAAACAAAGTGTTCAGCTATCGATAAACTGTATTTATCAGATAACAGGTTATTTTAACAAGATTGTTTAAAAGTTCAATTGAACCAATTAAAAACAAATGCTGAAGTGCACTATAAATTCCAGAAGCACTTCCCATTTACATAATGGAATCTGAACCTCAGAAGTAGTATATAGCAAATGCTTAACAGCACATGGAAAAAGTAATCCCCAAACATGGGATGCTTTTAAGCACTAAATTAATACGAAATGTATATTTCCTAATTTACCATTCAGGTACACTGTAGTTAGAAATGGAGATCGAATGTTTGCCTTTTTGAGGCATGATCTTCCTCTATGGCTCAGACTGGTCAGATATTCGCCCTCTAAAGTGCTGACTGCAGCATGCACCCCACACCTAAGGCAAAAACTTCTTGAATATAGTTTTCATCTATTATCCAAAGTCTCGGTCAATAACTCTACATTTAATCTGTAAATAGATGATTGATTAGCATCTCTAGATAGTAATATCATGATTATTTTCCAATGAATAGCATGGGCATTCTATGACTCTGACAGAAGACCGAGTATCTACTCAAATATCAACAACCAGGGAACCATACTGCCGTTAGGACTTTTCACAGAACACTGATTAAAAGCTAGCCCCAACCAAATGACTCAAATACCAAGATAATACTACAAAAACCTGTAACAGAAAAAGTAATAACTAAATCCATCATACCAATAGTAGTACTAAGTTAAAAATTGAGAATTATTATTTATGGGCCAGCAAGATAGCTTAGAGACTAAAGCACTGACTGTCACCTGAGTTTGATCCCCAGACCCATGAAACAGGAGGAGACAGCCAACTCCTACAAGTTGTCAAGTGGTCCTCTGACCTTCACACGTGTAGTATAATGTGTGTGCGTGCACATCCACGTGCGTGCACACACACACACACACACACACATACACACACACACACACACAATCAGTAAACCAGTGCAATGGAAATAATTTAAAGAATATCTGGCATAAACAGAGTTCAAAGAGACCTTTTTGAAATTAACTGAGAAGTAAATAAATTAGAAAATGAATAAGACTAGTAAAAGAAAGTCACCAGGACTAGTAAAGGAAAGTCAGCAGGACTAGTAAAGGAAAGTCACCAGGACTAGTAAAGGAAAGTCACCAGGACTAGCAAAGGAAAGTCACCAGGACTAGCAAAGGAAAGTCACCAGAACTAGTAAAGGAAAGTCACCAGAACTAGTAAAGGAAAGTCACCAGCTTTTTTTTTTTTAAATACAAAGTACAATGAGGTGAAATTTTTTTACTCTGCTACAACTTTGATAAAAATGGGAAAAATACTTGTAAATAATACCGGGGTTGTGTATAATTAAACAAATGTTCACAGTATTTCACAAACAAACTTTTGAGAGAAGTAAAATAGTCAGAAAAGAGACTTTTTTGAAAACTTTGAACATTGTAGTCAATCAAATTTGTGTGGCCATTAAAACTAAAATATGGAAGTCAGCAAAAAAAGTAAATGTTCTCAACAAGACTGAAGCTAGGAATTATAGTTAACTATTTCAAATGTACATATGTAAGCAAAATGAGCATATAGAACGAAATTTTTTAAATCAAATTGCTACAAGGCAGATGTTTTCTGTATCCCACAATACTCTTGGTGAGATAAGTTAGAAACTTGACAAGAACAACTGACCTACAGGAATCTGGTAGGTGCCAAAACAAAAATCAAAAAATAAACAAAAACCCAAAAAACTCCCAAGTGGATCAATGTTTAAATTCCATAAACCTGTGACCAGTGACCAGCTCTCTAAACCAATCAAAACTCAGATCTACCTGACATGAAACCGAGTGTTCCCCAGCACAGTCGTCTTCTTAGTCATTCTTGGTTTTTACCAGGTTTTTACAGCTTGTAGAAGAATGTGATGTTAAAGACTGTTCACTTTATCCCCTCATTTTGCCACATTCATTACTTCCATGGGAGCTCATATACACCACCAAATCACATTGTTTGAATACAAACAGCTCTCAACTTACAAACACCTGACAAAATCCAAAAATAAAACCAGCTGCCACTAACATCATCAGAGGCCTTGCTATTACTCCTGAGTAATCAGCTGTCATGTAGAAATTGCAAAGCGGTTGACAGAAGAAAGATAGAAGCAAGGAAAGCAGGACCAGAGAAGAACACCACATGGAAGAGGTTGCTCAACTCAGCAGTAGGTAAGAAACCATGAATGGGTGGACGGACGAACAGATGGACAGATGGACATCCATGTTCATCTTCAGAATTCCACCCTTGTTACTTGGTTCTTATCCTGCTTCCAGTACAATGTTAACAAACCTCCTTCTTGGGCTCCTGATCCATGAACCAGAACTAAAGTTAACTACAAGCCAAAAGTAAATAACTATGATCAACACAGGAGAGAATAGAGCCCAATCCATAAACAGATGTTTGGATGGAGAGCAGATAACAGAGACAGGCATCCAAGGAAAAAATTGGAAGCTGGAATCTTCACTTAATATCTTAATTATTATACAAGAAAGCAGAAAAATGAGGCCTCTTTGGAAAGTATCAACAGAAAAGATACAGACTAAGGCAAAAGTTGATGCTGGGCCTGGTTTGGCACAGGTCTTGCATCCTCCTCAAAAGCGCCAGTTTTGTAAAACTGTAAGACTCAGACTTTACTTGGAAGGCCATAAAGAATCATTTTGAACCCATCTGAAGCCTAGTCACATCTCAATTCATTTTACCCCGCTTAATGCTAGCTTACCCTGACTCTTCCGAAATGCTTTGTCACTCTGTCATGTAAAAGTGTCACCCTCAGCTTTCTCTTCCCAAGGAAACCCCATCCTAGCAGCACGGAGTTCAGAGGCATTAAGGCTATTTTAGTTCACTGACCTTCACTGAAGATCCATCAGTATATGCAGTTGTCCAGCCTATCCTATAAACAATTCCCTGGGCAAACCCCTGTCCTTTTCGTTTGGAAGCATGATGCTGCTCACTATAGAGACCATCGCCTATAGGGCAGGCCGTGGGAGTGGCGCTCTGAACACTTCAACACTACCCAGGTCTTGCTCAGCCCTGTAAGGGGATCCTGATTTTGTCTGTAACATTCAGTCTTCCAGGAATGTCATCTTCCAGGTCCATTTCTCCTTAAAAAGATGTGAAGCATACTTCAAAGCCTCTATGTTCCAGAGACGCTCGCCTGCTTCCTTCCTGCAACGGGTCTTGATCTTCCTCTATGAACTTGCCCTTGCGTCCTGCCTCCCATTCCATATTTCAGTGTACTGAGTTCCCGTGTGGATGCATCTGACACTAGCATGCATGCTCCCTGCCGACCCAAACAACACAAGAGCCGCTGCTCTTCATGCATCATGCCTAGCCCACTGCAAGAACCAGACCAGGTATTTAAGTTGTTCTTAGCTGTGGCTGTGGTTTCTAATCAGAAAGGAAAAGAAATGATGGAAGAAAGAGGCAAGTTAGAACATGTAGCTTTGAATAAAATGAAATACAACACGGTGAGACCTAGAGCTGGATAAATGGGTCCTTCCTCCCCGGCAAATTGATTCAAGTCTAATTGGCAGGATGTTACTGGAAGGAAAAAGGCTTCTGCCTATTTCAGGTTTTCTCTAGTACCTAATGTATGCCTACAGTAAAAGACTTCTCACCTCTTCCTTCCTCCCTCTGACTAAAATAAATTCTGAGTTCTACAGCCACTTGACAACAGAATTCTGCAGCGAGGTGAAGAGGAACTCAAAGCAAGTTAGCCGATTTTACACAATACTAGAAGCAATTTTTCAGTCGGGTGTGGTGACAGACAGTTACTCAAGAGGCTGAGACAGTGGATCATTTGAGCCTAAGTATCCAAGGCCAGCCTTGGTTTTCTTTGCTATGTGAGGCTTATGTATGGGTTGGCACTAGTGTGCACTTTTCTAATTAGTATGTATGCTAAAATATCTACTTCTAATAGATGTACCATTCCCCAGGGAAATCATTATGATCTATTAAAGGATAATTAGCCACATAAAATATGATCCAACGTTAGCTATGCAAAAAGAGACGTCTTCAGATCTACAAGCACCAAAAAAAAAAAAAACAAAACCTATTTGAACTTTATTGATAACTTTAAACTAAGCTGTGTGAGGTAAGAATGCTGAATACTGAATAATGACTCAAAATTCTTTGATGTTAGAACTACATACATGGGAATTTGCAATCCAAAAACATATATCCTATGTATTTTAAGGCAATTCAAACATGAAAATGGCAGCTGAGAGGAGAGCAACACTAATGAGCAACTAAGAGTGAAACAGGTACCAAACATGTATAGACTGAACTATCTGAGACTGTATGGACTAAAATAGAAAAAGTACTTGCCCATCTTTTCAGTCGGCAATTTCTTCAGCTCTGCACATAAATGACTATCCTCAAGCTCATGTATTTGTTGGCTTGTCCAGCTGTTGATTTCAAGCTACTAGAAGATTCCTATGGAGCAGCTCCCAAGAGTCACACTTCTCATTAAGCTCTGGAAATGCAGCATCCAATGGTGCAACAGATCACTGCTAGTTACAGGGGCCAACCCAAGGGCACCTCCTCCATGCTTTTGCTGGTCCCTTCATCCTTTAGTCGTTCCACCTAGTCTACATTTTGGTTCTATCTTCTAAATGCCTTATTTCCTGGTTTATTAATGTCTTCTGTCTGACTTTGAGTTTTTACTTTCTGACTGTCAGTGGTTACTTTTGCAACCAATGTTCCACCTGCTGCCACTGGCACTCTTCCTATGTGCTTTCCAGACACTTCCCTAATTGTCTCTGGAGAGCAGATTGTGAAGCCTGTAATAACTGATCCTGGACAAACAAACTGAGTGAAGGCTCAGGGGCTGCTTTAGACCACTGTGGTTTGAGAAACCATCTATGCTTATCCTGCCCTCTCTAATACGATAGTCTAGTGTTCAGCTGAAACTAGCTGACATGATAGTTATTTAAACAGATGATTTGCTTTGGGGTGTTTTTTTTTTGAGACAGGGTATCATGTATCCCAGGCTGGTCTCAAACTCCCTATATAGTTAAAACTGGCCTTGAACTTTTGATCCTCCTGCCTCTACCTCCCTAGTGCTGAGATCAAAGGCATGCAGCACCATGCCCAGCTAAACAGATGTTTCTCCTACAAAATCCTCCACCTCATCTTCTCTCTCCTCCCAGAAGAAGAACAGCAACACCACCCAAGATCTTACATTCTTTAACAGCAAGACTCCTTACCACCAAAAGTCACCCCCAGGTAGAGGCTTGAAGTGGTATCGCAATATAGAGATGACTATTTCTCAGAGAGCGGCAGTCAGAGCAGCTGTATGCACACTGCCTGGTTCACTCCTTAAAATTCAGGCTTCTTACACCCATCTCAAACCCACTAAATCATCTGTGTTATTGAACCTTCAGACCTAAATCCTAGAAGCACCCCTAGAGACTGTTGGGCAAAATACAGTTAGAAACCTCTGCTTTATATGGCCATCCAGAGCTTACGAAAGACGCCGGTCTAAGCTCTGAAATTCCCATGCCCTCTACTTAACTATCCCAGTGCAGCCTTCGTGGAAGGCCACTCTGCATGCCACTGGATAAAATTAATTCTAGAAAGCTCAAGAAAATAAAGATCAAAGTCAGCCTCCGCCCCGGGAGCTTCCATTATAATGAATGCAAAACAAAGCACTAACATAAGAGGGAAAAAAAAACTTAAAAGCATCTAGAAGCAACACTGCAGGGTATTCCAGGGCATAGTTGGCTACATCCACTCTGGGGGAGTGGGAACAGCCAAAACTTGGCAGAGTACTGTGAGGACCCAGAAAGGAAGTTTCTCAGGCAGGGCTGGCACAGAATGTAAAGAGGGACACTGTCAAGAGGGTCTGGAAGAGATGTGGAGATTGCCAGACAACACTGAAGATCGGGGAGAAAATATGTATAGCCATGTGTCTTAGTACCACAGTCAACACAAGGAGAAAAAGAAGTGCATTGCAGGATTATAAAACTCTAAGATACTGGCTTAGACAGAACACTCTAAAAAGAAGCTTTATAAATATACCTTATCTTTTGAGGTAGACAGGTAGCATTGTGACCCCCAGTCTACAGCACAGAAACTAAGGACCACTTTTTGAACTCTTAAGCGAGTGTGTCAGTCATTGTAGTTCATGGTTGAAAACTACCTAGTATGAACTCTTTTTCCAGCCTGAGACTTCCCCCAGTAGGATACTTAATAGTCATTTTTATTCCTTCCAAAGGATAAATCACCCAAAACCATCCTCTTTCTCCCTTTCTCCATATTAAAAGGCCAAAGGAGAAAGAAAGAGCGTGTGAAAGCGTGCATCGACACCCATACATCCACGAGTCAGCTTGCCCATCTGTGTGTGTACATAAAGGTTTGTGTGTATGAACCGTGTGCTTGTACAAAGGTTTGTCCCTAACAAACTACACATCCTAGTTTACTGCATTTTTCATATGAGTGTTTCCATGCTAGCATTTGTAACAAACTATATTGAAAAGTAAAAGCCAATCAAATTCTCTATGACTTATGATCAAGAGAATTATCCAAATCCGTAACACTGGCTTAGTCCTTTGCATATTTGTTCATCTAGCGATGCAGTCCAATGTGATAGCCACTAATGCTGTGGGACTTTATATTTTAAACTTTAAACAGCACCGAATAAAATATAACGTGTAGTTCCTCAACTGCTGTAATAATCGTGTTTCAAAAGCCCTAAAGAGGGCCAGTGGCTCTCATCTCAGGCAGAGCAGATATAGGATATGTCCATCATCACAGAGAGCTGTTTGAAGAGCAATTCTGTGAAGTGGCTTTTATTCTAGAAATACAACTACAGGTCCAAATATAAACAATCATTTTTGTTTCTATCTAAAGATGTACTCTGCTCCCTTCCAATAAGTCTCCCCAAGCTGCTCAAAGAAAAGCATTGTCTTTTTCCTCAGCAACTCCGTAGTCCCTGTATGTCATAGCAATTATCTGTGTTGCCATTTCCTTCATCATGCCATAGGAGTGAGCATTGCTCTTCACGGCTGTAATCAGTTCTGGATGGCCAGTGGAGGCATCCCAAAACACTGATCTCTATCAGGAACATGTTATGGAGTCAATCATTATGAGTCAGAGCCCATTATGGAAACAACCGACAAAATAAAAATATAGATACAAAGGAAATATTTCCTAAATTTTAGACACTGTCACATGATGTAATCATTCACAAAGACAGTAAAGCTGAGTTATCTCACACACACACACTCTCTCTCTCTTTCTCTCTCTCTCTCTCTCTCTCTCTCTCTCTCTCTCTCTCTCTCTCTCTCTTTCATGTTTTTAATAATACCTCACTTTGACCAAATGGCAAATTTGGGGTGGAAAATGTTTGTGTCAACTTAGACTTCTACATCCCAGTCTAACACTGAGGGAAGCCCAGGCAAGAACTGGAGCAGAACTGAGTCAGGAACTGAAACACAGACCACAGAGGAATGTTGTCTACTGGCTAGCTTCCTTGGGCTAGTTCACCTACTTTTCTTACATCCTGAGCCTACAGAGGGCATCACCCACAGGGCTCTGGGCCTCCAACATTAGCAATTCAAAACCATCCCACAGACAAACCTTAGGCCAATGACAGAGATAATTCCTCAACCTAAGCTTCCTCTTCCCAAGGGACTCTAGTTTGTCAAGCTGACAAAAATCAAAGCCAAACAAGTCAGCCTACAGTTTTGGGCTGGGCTGTGTTCATACCTGTCCTGGGCCACAAGAAGCCCCAGTGTTGCAGACTAGAGACACCTAGGTGGCATGGTAAAGCCTGTTGATCATTATATAAGACAACTGCCTAGGTGGGTTTCCATGTTTAAAAAAGAAGAAATCAAGTCATTTCAGAAGCGAGAATGAAAATGTACTGTCCTCTTATTCATGATACAGCATTGGTCTCTTTCCCTGCAGGGTTGGCAGAGCCAGCGTTCATGGCGCCCTATGGGACCCGACTTCTTAGCTTAGGGTCAGTTTTCATTCTGACTCTTCATCATCTTCAGTTACATCATCTTCAAACCTCAAGTCTGAGGACGCAGAACACAAGACTTTCACTCCAAGAGCTGCCTCTAGGCCACGGAAAGAGAAACTTCCCTTCGTCACTTCAGTTGGATAAATCCAGAGCATCTGAAATATGAGCAATTATCTGATTTTCAAAGCCAGCGAGGGGGAAAACCCCACATCAAGAGCTGCGGGATGGAAAGTATTAAAACGGAAGAGTATGCTAATCCACGGCACCTCGCTCCTGACTGTTGATTCAGCCCAGCAGAGCACACTTTCCCGCGCTGAGCTGTGCACGCGGGCACTTTCCCACAAGCCTCAGAAGCTCACAATACCCACAGAGTCACCTTGCAATACCTACAGAGTCACCTAAGACCAGAGGGACGGGAGCTGCACAGGAAACCAAACCAAAGCAACACAGTGACAACAACTCTGATGACAACTGAGAGATTGGAGATAAAGATTGGGGGGGGGACCAAGTGCAAGCTCCAGAGGAAGTGAAACCTAGAACGGGGCGGAAAGGCACCTCATTTTCCACAAGAAGTTACCCACTCTTGTCCCATACCCACCTACACCTGCACCTCTTGGCTTACTCACGGGCCTTCTTCACTGTGGCCACCACTGGTGGCTCCAAGGACCCAGCAAAGGCCCTCAGCAGCCGGCACACAGCACCTTCACTGTACCCGGAAAGTCAGATTCGAGCCCTTAAATGCTATCTTGCCTTCAATATTTACTTTTTTTTTTTTTTTTAGTTAAAATATAGCCACATCATTTCCTCCCTTCTCTTTCCTCCCTCCGACTCCTCCCATGCTCTGGTCCCTCTCACATTCATTTTTCTTTGTAACCATCACATATCGACAAGCATACACACACAAATACAGCCTGCTCAGTCCATTTCGGGCTCTTCCTATGTATATAATTCCAGGGCTGACCAAATGATACTGGATAACCAATCACGGGGCTCATCCCTGAGGAAGGCTGCTACTTCGCCCACTCCCAGCACACTCCTTGGTTGCCTGTAGCTCCCATGTCTGCTTCTCTACTGATGTTGGGCTTGTTCGGGTCTTGTTAAGGAAGCCGTACCATTGAGGGATCGTGGGTGAAGCTTTTCCTGTCACATCTGTGAAATCTCCCAGCACATTTCCGGGTCCTCTGGCTCTTACACCTATAGGAACCACAGAAACCAGGAAAGTAACAAGGGTCTATGGAGTGTGTGTGTGGCGGAATGTTAACTGAGAAGTTGAAGGGAAGTCATACAGAAAGAGAAAGGATGAAAAAATAACACTAAGCATGTTTGAAAACATACCATTTTTTTTTTTACTAAAATGGCACATAAGACATATGAGTGTGTGTGTGTGTGTGTGTGTGTGTGCGCGCGCGCACACGCGTGCATACGCGCACGTGTGTGTGACTTAAATGAAGTTATATCTCTTGTGCTGACAATACTCCCACCAAGGAGGTTACTATCTAACAAAAAACCCAATGTCTGATGTGAAACTTCTCTTTGTATCAGTATCTATTTTTAAAAGGCTCCTAAGAACTGCTCAGTATTTACTGTCACAGCACACAGCGGTGTAGAACAGATGGTTAAGCACTGAGTTCTGGTGTAGCTCCTCAGATGAGAATCTGGACTGTACTGCAGATGGATGTGGACTCCAGAGCCTGCCTAGATTCCTTGAGCCTCCAGTTTTTCATCTGTCCGCTACGATTTTATACCATTGAACACATGCTGCCCACCTATTCCAAGACAGAAGCATTTTTCTACATGTTAAATTTCCGAAATCAACATGAATCTTACTATCAATGGCTTCTTCCAACTAACCACAAGCCTTGTGCTTCCTCATTAAAGCTACCACCTTTGGTGGTACTTTAGTCCTATGAAATATGGGAGAAACTACATCCTAAGGTTTTAGTAAAGATTAGATTTGTAAACGTAAGTCACATATTTAGATTGGCCGTCCTTAAATAAGCTGATTAGTTATTATTAACTATTATTATAATTAAACTAATGAGGATGAACATGAACACAATCATAAGAGATAATTCTCATATTTTTGCTAATAAATTGTGCATTAAAATGATCGTTGACATAGGGTGCCATGGACTATATGCTTATAGTCCTGGTTATTCTTGAAGCTATAGAAGGAAGTTCACTAAAGGTCAAGAGTATGAGGTCAGCCTGGAAAACTCTGCAAGACCTAGTCTAAGATTAAAAAAAAAATGGTGGTGGGTGCAGAGATGGATGTCAGGAAGCTGAGTGTCTAATCCAAACATCAGGGCTCCCCAGCACCTGGCACACTGCCTGCTACATAGGAAGGTTCCAGAAGCTAACTGAAGACTGAATGAATACTCTCCTTTCCTCAGACCCTCTCTACCTCCACTGCCCAGAAATTTAATGCCTAATCTGCATCCACCAAGGTTCAATTTGAATTTCACCCTCTTGTGAAGGAGGAGGAGGAGGGAAAGGAGAGAGAGGAAGGGAAGGAGGAGGAGGAAGAAAGGAAAGGCAAATTTTCATTTTACTCTCCTCTCATTTTGCCCTCTTTTTATTGCTATACATTAAGCTTGATCTGAACCTTTCTGGGCTTGTTAACACTGTCTAGAATGGGAACTGTGTCTCTATTGAAGCTACATGCCACAGAAGGCCTTACATAAGAAGAAATCCTTGCACAGTTTAGAGTCTTTCTTTTATACACTAAGCTTTATCTACTTAACACACACACACACACACACACACACACACACACACACATCTTGAGCGCAGGAACCATCCCCCAGAATCTAACCTTATTTAGAAAACAAGTCATTGCAAATGTCATTAGTGAAGATGATGTCATATTGGAGTGAGGTTACCCATTAATCCAACATGCCTGGTGTCCTTAGAAGAAGACAGACACACAGAGAAAATGTTATGTGAAGACGGGGCAGAATGATAGTGATGGCAAGCCAGAACATGCCCATGATCGCCAGCTGTCACCAGGAGCTGGGACTGGAAGCTCACGACCAGGGTCTTCCTCCCAGTCTTTGGAAGGCCCTAGACCTGCTGACCGCAGAAGAAGCCTGTGGGAACGTATTGTTCCGGTCTCCTTATGTATGGTACTAGAGCCCAGCAGTCTTAGTGAGCAAGCGCACATCTCAGCTACTTACATACTGCCATGGTGGCTCCCTGCACTGCTGTTTTCCAGACAGTGTTGCCTAGTTTGTCTTGTGGCCTCACCTCACATCCAACCTCAAAGCCGGAACACTTCAGGGCCAGCCCCGCACCCTTTCTTATGCCTCTTGCACTCCCATTGGTACCATCAAAAGGCTGCTGACTCCTACATTTCAGTCTCAACCCTTTCTCTCTTCTGTACCTACAGATTAAGCCTGGTCATTTGACACTGGACTACTTGCCGACTCAGTCATTCAAAACCACCTTAAATCCAGCAAAACCAAAGCCAGAAGCCAAGATACTCAGCCTGTTTTGCTTTGCCTTCAGTGAGCCCTATCTCAATGAATGGCACCTCTACCCCTTCGGATGCAATAGTCACATGCCGATAGTACGTTCAGGGTGATTTCTCTGTTTCCAGACCACCATCAAGTCCTGGAAGACTCTCCTTCGAGAAGTCACTCTAACTTCTCCTGTCTCCCCACCTTCCTCTACCCTCCTCCTCGACCACTCATTAGGTGATCACAGTAGGTTAATGCAGTGTAGTAATTCACTCTATATTCATTATGAAAACATCCCTAATGCCATATACAAAGAAAATTTCAAAATGCAAATATGATACTTTCTTGCCCATTTAGACAATGGCTTTCCATTTACTTTAGGGCAAAGACCAAAATTCTAACATGGTGTGGTGGTTTGAAAGAAAATAATCCTTAAAGGGAGTGGCACAATTAGGAGGTGTGGCCTTGTTGGAGTAGTTGTAGTCTTATGGGAGGAAGTGTGTCACTGTGGAGGCAGGCTTTGAGGTCTTATATATGCTCAAGCCAGTCCCAGTGAGACAGGTCACTCCTGTGCCTGCAAGCCAAGATGTAGAACACTCAGCTACTTCTCCAGCACCATGTCTGCCTTTCACCAGTAAGCCACACCATGATGACAATGGACAAAACTTCTGAACATGGAAACCACCTCAATGAAATGTTTTTGGTTTATGAGAGCTGCCATGGTCATGGTGTCTCTTCACAGCATTAGAAACCCTAACTAAGACAGAAGGCCTGGATAGAACCAATGCAACCAACTTCCCCAGCTTTCCCGCCCTGGTCCGGGATGCAATTCTGTCCACCACAGAACTGGTGTGCAAGCATTTCCCTCAAGCTGGTGCAACCATTCGCACATCACTGGCCTGAGTTCTCTGTCCTAACACAGCATTCACTGCATGCCTGTGCTTCTGCATGACTTGTACTAACAGAGATGAGTGTCCCCAGCATGTGTTAAAACCGGAGCCAGACTTATCCTGACTTACTACAAACTCAACTCTTAAATCAGTGCTTGGCACAGAAAAGACACTCGGCAAACATTTGTAAATAAGTTGAGGAAGAGTAAATGAATGTGTTGAAAGGAAACACTGTGTTCTCATCGTCTCCATTATGATGCAAATTCCCTTTTTAGAAAGATGTATATAGCATGCTTTTAATTTTCCAGGGAGCCCCTACCATGGCGCAATGAATATACAATAAGTGTTGTTTGCAGTAGTTTTATGTTATTTAACTAGGTTCAAATGTCTTCTCCAATGCAGTATTGATAATAATTATATAGCCATCAACAGTTATTAATTTACATCACTATTTCAAAACTTCAACCTGATGAGTCAACTATTTTTCCTACTCTATATTTACAGTCCAGATACATAGGTGAAAGTCAAACAATAACAGTTTTCCTTCTGAACAATGGGCTACTATTGGTTGTATCATTCATCCGTTCACCTGTAAAACTATCAGTCCATTTGACACGGAAAACAGAATACTCATAGGATGAAAAGGAGAGGACTGTTATGTCACCAGACTGAAGCAGCTACTTTCTCCAACCCCACTGAAAGTTCTTCTAAGTGCAGAGCACGGTGCAGTGACTGGGGAAGTAACCACGAAAGACACGGCTGCAGAAGCAGGTGTGTAAAAGGCCTCCAGGTAAAACTGTGGACACTGGGGAATCGAAGGAGTCTGCAAGTCTGAGCATTCTGGGATGTTAAGAGTCTGGGCAACAGTTTCAAATAGCATTTTTAACCAGCACTGCAAGTGTCCACATTGGTGCCTCAACCCTCGATACAAGGACATGTAAAGTAATGACAGCATGGCTAAGTCACAGTCCCAAGGATTCACATCGGAGTGGGCAACAAACAAAATCTTCTCAGGTAGCTTTAGGTGCTCACAAAACTGTGACTCTCCCGACAATGATGACAAGGACAATGTCAGTGAAGTGAAACTTCCACCAATCTCAGTACTTCCCTTCTCAATACCTGGTTCTCACACACACACACATACACACACACACACACACACACACACACACACACACACACCTTCCTAATTAGTTTTGTATTAACTGAGCCCAGAGTTAGCCCTGAGACAGCAACCAAAGAGTCTTCATGGCAGCGGACGCTGCTGTCTTCGAGCTGGGTCTTAAATCTTGGAGGGGTGGAGGCTCGTCTTAGCTTTGGATTCAGGGTGTAATATCAATGCTGCTAAGAGAAAGCCAGGACAGCTTCAGCAACAGCAGTGAGTGGTGCCTTGGCACTCAGATATTCTGTATTCTCTTTGCAACTCTGCAGGCCTGCGGTTTGGTTCGTTCAGAATTGTCTCATGCCCATGAGGTCATGCCCAGCTGAACTCTTCAGAACGTGATAGCCTGAAGCACAGCTGTAGAAATAGGAAACTCTCTAACAAACTTCTTGTTCTCCACTGAACAGCAGAATGTTCCCTATACTTTAGGGAGCGAACGCATTCATAATAACCTAAACAAATACAAGAGGAAATGAAGAAAAAAGGTTCAAGTTATAAAAATGTATTTTCTTATGTACAAACTATCTTTTAAAAATGGACATATGGGCTCTAATCATTTAAAGTGATTGCATAAAAGCAACCCAACTGCAACAGTCTAATGTCTCAGATTAAAACCACTGTCACCGCATAAGTTCTAACAGTTCACTTCTGTGCACTGCTTCATAGGACATAGTGCCCTACAGATTACTTTTAAGTTGTCAAGTTAGGCTTGTTTGTTTGTTTGCTTTTGATTTAGAGTCTCACTACGGAGCTCTAGCTGTCCTGGAACTCACTGTGTAAACCAGGCTAGCTTTGAACTCACAGAAACCTATCTGCCTCCACCTCAAAGGTGTGTTCCACTACACCCAGCAACACACTGGGTATCTTGATCAATTCTAGGTTTTCCTATCCATCCTGTCACTCTAATGACACTTTCAGTGGTTCACAGTGGCTTTCTTAATTCCGGTGTATGTTCAACATACATTTTATACACTGAAGTTTGATAAATAAAACAAACCTCTAAGGGCTACAAAGACCTATGAGGCAAGTTACCTCAACCTTCTTTTTTAATGAGACAAAAGTCAAAACAAAAGGGATACTAGTAAAGACTTCATAAACTGTCATTTGTGCATGTAAAAATACAAAATCATCTGTATTCTTCCCAGAAAAGTTGTCTTCTTCACCAGGTTCAGAGATTTATATATCCTCGTCCTTGGTTCATTAGTGTGTTTTAAAAATTAAAAGCTCAATTTTACTTAGATGCCACTTCCCAAGCTCAAACTTAAACCAGGAAGTACCTACAAATATCTTTATGCAAATCTAGGTCCACAGTCATCTCACGTTCAGGCCTATTTCTGCAGATCAAATTGCTCTTTGTGAAACCCATGCCCTGGTGCAGCAGACACTATGAACAGCTCTCCATCATGACAAGGCCCACTTTTATAAATACTCTCTTATTTTGTATATTGCAAAATAAAGTATGTTCAAATCCACTGAACTCCTGAAGACGCAATGTACATTACCTATGTGAGGCTAGTAAAATGACATTTAAAATATTGGTGACTCTAACTTAGCTTTGTTGGTTGAAAAAAAGTACACCTGACACAACTGTCCTCCGTTCCTTGCACACTTAACCTTACTACTCTCAAATCATATCAATAAACTTTAAATGAATCTACCATTCCACAGGAGTGACTGATGATTAAGTGTAAAGAATCCACGTCCTCATGGGAGGCAGACAGGTCTGGAATAATCAACTATTCAAATAATGTAACAATAGGCTTAAAAATGCCCTGTTCTGGGTGTGTACACAAAGCTTCCTAAGGACATTGCTAAGGCCTGGAACATGAAATAATTTTTTTAAAGTACGTCTTTAACAGAAAATTGGTTCTACAACGTCAAGTTACTATCTATTGTGAAGACACAACTTTTCCACAAACCCCATGTTATATAAATGATAGAGATGGCCAGAGTTATAGCCAAAAAGAAAGTCACAAACATGAAGAATAATGTCCTTTTTGCCTATTCAGATGCTTATGTGTCACTTAGTTACCTTGGTATCTCCCATGTCCTGGCTTTCAAAGGTCAAGTCGTTAATGGCTGGCATTGGCCCAGCCTTACATCACAAGCTGAGTGAGGCTCACAATTTAACTTCCTGGCAATACCAATGGTGGTCCATTCTTGTACCATCCAGATGACTAGTTGTAGTGCCAGTACCAGCCCCAACAACCAGGACCCCATGACCAGCACCAAAAGGGATAACTCCTTGACAGTTGCCCAAGCACCAGGAAAGCAATTCCAGTGCATCTCACAGGTCAAGCGGTGTTCTTAAAAGAAGTTGGGTTACTTCTTAAGTGATAGGGGAAAAAAGGCCTTTTAGAAAAAGAAAATGCACTTTCCTCAACAGGAAGACCATTTGTTTAAACTCACGTTTCCTACTCTTGTTAAAGACAATATTGCTCCATGTTTGTCTCCCTAACCCAGATATTCCTTCACCACTGACACCGCAGATCCGCAAGAAGGCAAGTGATGTCATTACAGAAAAAGAAACCTAGTCTTAAATTCAGATTACCTGAGCTTAAAACTCAAAAGCCTAGAACCCTCAGGCTGTGTGACCTTGGTTAAGAAACTTAACCTCTCTGTCTATAAGATACGGAGATTAACATCCTTCCTCATATGACAAAGAATTTAACGTACAACATAACTAAACGTATGGAAAGATTAATAAACACGCCAAGTACCTAACAATTTTACTCAGTCCTCATGAATTAAAAATCCCAAGGTGTTCTATCCACAGTGATGATGATGAGTAAGGCACATATGGTCCCATTCATACCGAAAATTACAAGTAATCAGGGCTATGAACTCATTATAAACTGATGGTTGTAG
This sequence comes from Dicrostonyx torquatus, assembly GCA_028555095.1. NCBI lineage: Eukaryota > Metazoa > Chordata > Mammalia > Rodentia > Cricetidae > Dicrostonyx > Dicrostonyx torquatus. Next base: position 4,456,414 of record JAQHUG010000117.1, on the reverse strand, counting down.
CCTACAAAGAAAAGAATTGGGAGGAAAGGATGGTAAAACTTGTTTTGGAAATTCTAGGAGGTTTTCCTATTTCATATACTTCAGTGTTTAAAGTAAATGTCTCCCTATAGTTACCAAGAGCCAGGGCATAAATAATCATTTGCAATAAACAAGAAATGACAGATATGGAAAAAAATCAGTGTAAGTCATCTCCCAAATATTGAATCCTTTTCGATGTTGACATGGGCTTGAACTCTCCATAGGGTCCTTGTTACAGTCTCCTGCAGGGAACTCTCAGTTCTGATGGTTTCTAGAATAAAATTCTTGATTAACTTTGAGCCCACAGCTTCATGATCTGGCCTCAGCTAGCACCCCCATGTATCATGGTCTGCCACTTGTCCTTTAGAATCAGCTAATCGCCCATACTCCTGCTCTTGCTCCCCACCATGCTATCACTGGGTGCTTTTGAAAGACCAAGGACTTCAACACACTTAATGCTCAGGGGCCTTGTTTAGGAGTTTACCCAGGTGCCTATGCTACAGATCAGGAAACGGAAGCTAAGAAAAATGACATCACCTGATCAAAATCACACTGACATCACCTCCCCAAAATCACACAAGGAGAAGTAGCCAGGCAGCATTCAATCAGAAGCAGGTCAGCTTCTCAACACAGTCCTGAACAAGCACTCTTTTCCCACTCTGAATCTGACAAGGCAACAGTGCTAGCTCTCGGTAAGAATTATGGAATTTAAATTCCTTAAGTATAGATTAGTACAGGAAAGTCCCATCCATGCATGAGCACATAAATACAGAGTGTTCTCCAGAAGACAAGGGTGTTTCAATTAAAATGCTGCCGATATATAACGTGCGGCTAGCAACCAATTATTAACTAGCTGTAAAGTTAGTGATGTCGCAATGACCAACACCACCAGCAGGGAAAAAAAGTTCATCACTTAGTAACCATTATAAAATTATAAAATTATCGCTGAGGATAGGAAAGGCAACAAGTTAGTTTTAAGGAAGAGGAAATTATTACAGACATGACCACCCCTACTGCTCCAGTCCCAGCTCTCTGTCAGCGGTATCCAACCAACAGGCTGTCATGAGAGCTTAAGGGAAGGATTTCCTCCCTAAAATTGTGTTTGTTGTCCAGTGGTGGTGACATACGACTTTTCCCAGCACAAGGGAGGCAGAGGTGAGTGGATCTCTGTGAGTTCGAAGCCAGCTTCGTCTACGGAGAGAGTTTCAGGACAGTCAGCAGTACACAGAGAAATCCTGTCATGAGAAAAAGGAAATAAAAAAAGATTTTGCATATTCAAATTCAGCTACACTGACACTGAGGAGCCTTACAACACAGATCTCCAATGCTTCATTTCCAGTTCACTGCACCTCAGCAAAACAGAAGGAGCAAAGCCTCACGATCAAAACCAGTGTTTTTAGGATTGACAAAGATTGACATCTACGTGTCTGTCTTACAAGCCAGACATTCATTTTGTCACAGACACCGACAGCGCATCGAGATCAACTACACAATGTGCTGAGCCAATACAACACAAACACACAGAGATCCTTGCTTAAGACTGAAATGGTCAAGGCTAACATAACAGCACTGGACCAAACAGGGGCCCTTCCAATCCTAGGGTCCACCGTGATTGTACAGACGGCACACAGGAGAAACCTGCCTTGTGAAGCACTTTACTAGGCAGTGGAAGTACCACTTGCAACATTAATCCATAATCCTGATTTCCAGAAAAACTTGAATGCAGCATCAGCAATCATGTTAGAGACGAAAAGTCAAACATGCATTAGGTTTAAAGTCTTCAGATCTCACACTGTTAAGTAGAGCCTAAGGGTTAAGTGCTGCTAAATATTATTCCCATTCAACTGGATTGCTTGTTACTATCCCCGCCCCAATGACTTCTTTTGTAAATCAATAGAGCAAGGTGATGCAAAAAAAAATTTTTTAAAAAAAGACTCTCACTCGATGAAAAGCAGTTCATAAGTGACTAAAACAGTGAGCAGAGCGCCGGGCCTGCGGGCTTGCCAAGCATTGTGTGTCTTTCAATATTTCAATTTAATAAACATTTATTGTGTGCCTATTATGCTTACATTTCATTTTCTGAAGCTTCAAGTATTGTCTCATCGGTGCTGAGTTTAAAGCACTTGACAAAGAGAATCCTGAAAGCTGGCCAGGAATGTGAAACACATCTGCAATGTGACCAGGACCTTTTCCTCCAATTGCTCCATTCAGCACCTGTGCATGGAGCCAGATTTCAGGGCGAGGCGCAGCTCTGGGCACTGGAGCTGTGACAAGGACGGAGCAGACTCAGCCCTTGATTGCACAGTTCACTGGGAAAGGTTTACAGTAGACAGCAAAGTCTTTGTATAAGTAAATAGAACTGTTTACATACATCCCGTAAAATATCTTTAAATAAATCTTTTAAAAATATTTCAAATTATAGTTCTGAGTTCTACTGCAGGATTAAATTTATTTGAGGATTTCCCTGCAGGAACCCAACTTCCCAGGCTGAGATTTGAAAAGACATTTTCTCCAGCTCTCATGAGACCTATAGGTAGCTCCATGAAGATGTATGATCTTTCCACAGCAAAGAACGTATAACCTTGAAACTAGGTGTATCTAATTAGTGTATGAAGCAAAGTAACATGTATTTGAGCCGCAAAAGTAGATCAAGTGTTGAGTTTGGATTAATGTTATAAAATACAAATTTGGTGCCACCCGGAAGTACTTCTCACACAATGTTTTTTCTAGACAACAACGTGTTAATCTCCTGGTGATTATGAGATTCAATTAATATGTCTGGGATCCTACTTAGCACCTCCAACAAGACGCTGCATAAAAAAAATGGGGATTATTGTTAATACAAATCTGGAGTAATTGATCCTTATAAATCTACTACCAAATAAATACTTTCACAATGCAAATGTTATAAATGGATTTAGAAGCAATTAAGTCATAGAGAAGAAAGAGGATAGAATGGATTCTAACATAATGTAACCCCAAGGAGGAAACTGACATGTACCTAAACAGTTTTCATGATGTCCCGTGTACCTTCTGCCTAATTTCACATGACAAAGAAAATCACCTACCAAAATTAATATTTCACTCACATCATACTCTTCAATCCCACGAGATATTTTGATTCTCGCCCTTTGGTTTGCTCTTATATCTGTTTAACAATTAAAGGTATATCATGGGTGTAGCTCAGTGGTAGTGAGAACGCCTACCATTATTTAGGCTCTGTGTTTGATAAGGACTGCTAGCAAGTCGTAATGATGTCTAGGCAATGAAGTCAGCTCCCCTCAACTACTCCCTGGTTTTTCAGTTCCAAGTTTATTTTACTAAGTAGCCTTCTATATTCTGTCAAAGTTCAAACGGAAAAAAACTACCCAGCCCCCCCCTCAAAAGACATAATTTCACAATCCACAGGTCTTATTCAAAAATCTACTCAGATAGCCTTAAAGTCCGTCGCTGCATAAATCAGTTGACAGTTCCCCAGGGCTGATGACATCGTATGCTACACAACTGGAATAATCATTGGGGACACAAGCACAGGTCAGTGGTAAGCCTTACCAGTAGCTTAACGCGAAGAGTAAACAGCGTTCGTGTTCCGCAAGACTTTCAAGTTTACTAGAAACTACCACACAGTATTTTCATCTAACAAAAACTCTCGTCAAGTATGTGATACAAGAAACCTCGGCAGACCTCCTAGTGAACTTTGGCATTTTGGCTGTGTGGCCAGAAGAACAATCTACCATTACAAAGCCTATTCATGAGTCAACCACGGAAATTATCACAATGCCTGCTTAGCTGATGATGGCTCTTCCCTTTATCGTGCTCGCAAGCATGTGAGACACAGGCATCCACGGTATGAAATCACAGATCGTAATCTTGATTATCACTTAGAAAATGCAATTTTCAAAGATCTCGCCAACATTTCTTATCAAAAAGCCTAGGTTGACTTTGCTTGTTTTCAGTTGTTTCAGGTCTACCAGGGATGTGAAAAGTCAACACAAGTTATCGGCAACTTCAAGATAATAAATCCACAGCTGCTGCCGTGTTGGCCTTAAGTTTGCAAAATGGTTTGTATTTTCAAAAGCAAACTTGACTTTACTTAAAAAACAGCTTAAATGACTACTGAGGCCGATTGCTGGCAAGGAGTGTGTCCTGCAGGGTCGCCTGGCGTCCTGTTCATGCTCTGTCCCGCCCATGTCAGTATTTCCACAACAAAGTGAAAAGGTGGCCTTTAGAAGGAGGGTTAAAGAGGAGGTTTCCTGTGAGGACTTTGCAACAGCAGAATCAGCCCAGGCCTTATGAGATCAGCATTATTCAGCACCCAGGGCCTCCTTTCGGGGACCCCTCCGGATGCTCAGGTCCCCAAGCTGGGCAATCCGCGGCCAGTGCTCACCCCGGCTTTCCGCCCTGCGAGACCCTGCACCAGGAGCCCTTGCACAACCCGGATGCTCGCCGTGGGCCCCGAAACTAGGTCTCGGCCGGCTGCCAGGAGCAGCGAGCCCCACTTTCTCCCGGCAGGAAGGGGGGAGGCGGAGAGCATTTCCTGTTGTGCACTGACAGCAGCGGAGACGTCATCGCAGTCAGCTACTTCGGGTGGCCGCCCAGGGGCCAAAGTTCAGCTGCGGGCAGGGTGGGGGCGAGCAGGCGGGGGCGCGCGCCGCCGAGGCTCCCACCGCATCCCCCGGAGGTGTGGGATCTAAACTCCAGGGCAGGACATCAAGTGGCTCTCTACTGCAGGGCTCATTTCCCCACAGAAAGAGGCAAGCATCTTCAGGGCCCCCAAGAACCACTTTCCCCGCTCAGTCCTGATTCAGTTTCCCTGACAGGACTCTCCACTGGGAATCTTTTTGAAAGCATCAAAAGTGGAAACCACTTAAGTTGCCTGCCTTCTCTCATACCCGACCCACACCTCTCCAGTCCCACTTTCTATCTCCAATAAGCAACTGTCACATGGCAGGAGAGAATACATATTTCGAAACTGCATACATCCAATGAAGTCAAAGATAAGAAATGCTGCTTTCCATTTAACAACATAAAAACTTTCACTTATTAAAGTTTTAATGCTCTTAACTCATTTTTTTAAAGTCTCCTAAGATCTGTTCAGTCTTATATTTATCCTTGATAATAGCAAGAAAATACTTGACCAAAATATTTTAAAGGGCAAATGCCTGGTTCATACGTTTTAAGCCACTGACTTTATTGCCTTTATCCTCAAGTTCTAGCCTTCTATTTAGTTTCAAGTCGTAACCATGATAATCCTAGGTAATTCTACAAGTCAGTGGGTTAAGGTTAATAGTGGTTAAAAATAAGACCATAAGGTATTGTATAATCATTATGAAACAAAAACTGAAATAGTTTCATTTCAGTTTGTTAATGAGATAGACTGTTAATTACAAGAAGAACTATGCCTTCTGTTCTCATGGTGAGCCAGTGTGATATGCATTAACCACTGTCTCTAAAGTTTCAACTACACAGTGTATCACAAAATAAAACACGAGATATTTACAGCTTTACACCATGTAAGCCATGACCTTCAGTAATGGCAATTTCTAAATAAAAGTCCTTGGATGATAATACATCTTCCTCATTGGTACAATATTGAAGGGGAGAGGCAGGACACACACGGGTAAGGTATATGAGAATTCTCCAGTCTTCTCAATTTGCTGTGACCCTAAAACTGATCTCAAGACACATATTTTAACATATTAAAGATTCTATTATATGATAACATTACTTAAATGTAAACTTCCTTGTGACCTAGGGAAATAGGAAAAAATGAAGAATTGATAAAGAAAGTGCTATTTTACCACTTCTGTAACACTTACCATCCAGGCCTATTTCTTAATAAAGAAGTCTGTTGTTTTTTGTTTGCTTCTTTGTGACCAATTTTCTAGCTAGATGACCTTAAACTTCTGATCCTCCTGCCGCTATCTTTTTAATGCTAAGATTACAGCTATGTACCATGGCAGTGCTGGGCTCAGAGCAGGAAAACACTTTCACTAGGCTACGTGTCCAATCCAAGAGCCCTCATTTTTAAAAGGTGACTATTTTTTATGCTAAAGGGGCATAAACATGTAATCTGATAAATGTCAACTGTCATATTCAGTCCTTACTAAGACAATATCAAAGGGAACCTAGGATGTCATTATAGTGACCCAAATCAATGTCTTTATTTATTTACTTATTTATTCATTTTAAGACAGGGTTTCTCTGTGTAACATCCCTAGCTGTCCCAGAACTAGCTCTTGTAGACCATGCTGGCCTCGAATTCACAGTGATCCTCCTGCTTCTGACTCTCAAGTGCTGGGATTGAAGGCATGTGCTACCACCACCCGGCTGTCAAAGTCTCTTGTCTTTTTACCTTAACACCCGAAGAACAAAATTAGTGTATTGCATAATCAGTTTAAACTTACACAATATTAAACTATTCCACTTATGACAGGTGTCGATGGCCTTTAATCCCAGCACTCAACACAGAGGCAGGCAGATCTCTATATGTTTGAGGCCAGTCTGGTGTGCAAAGTGAGTTCCAGAATAGTTAGAGCTGTTACACAGAGAAACCTTGTCTCAGGAGAAAAAAAAAAGAAAGAAAAAATCTATTTAATTCACACATATTTATACTGTCATCCAGAAATAAACTCTGAGTACTTAAATGTGCACTCTGCCCCAAGTCAACCTGAGCTCTGCTGCTATCAATGCTGCTGACAAGGAGCACCGCGTCCTTGTTCCTCTGGATGCCACCACTGCTCTACCTCAGGGAGGAGGGAGGCAACGCCCCCTGTGAGCCCTGGGAGGGTCTAAGAAATGATCGCTCCAAATGCCTCATTTCCTTAACATGGACACAGCAACTAAAAAAAAAAAAATCATTTTATTTATGTGCGTGTGTTTTGTCTGCACCATATCCATATAGGTCAGAAAAGGGCTTTGGATTCCCTGGAACTGGGAACTGAACCCAAGGCCTCTGCAAGAGTAACAAGTGCTCTTAAACGCTGAGCT
>JAQHUG010000117.1:4399217-4449226 GCA_028555095.1 Dicrostonyx torquatus | reverse complement strand
GCAGACTTTTAAATAACTATGAATTTTCCAACAATGTCAAAGCATCCTTGATTGTAAAGGAGATTCCATGTGTCCAATTCTGGAAGACCTTCAATGGTTTGTCTTTCTCCTGAGTGACTCCTCACCAGCTAGTTACAATGTGTGTCCCTATCTCAATCACTGCTTTACTCAGTAAGTCTACACTAAACATTGCTTTATGAGTGCATATTTTTACTTACTCTTTCAAATTATGTCACTGGTATATAATTAACATACCACAAACTACAAGTGACTGCCCAAATACTGTCTAGGCTCAGTAAAGATTTTATTTAAACCTCATGCTATCCGGTTTATATTTCATTGTTGATGATGACACTTGGAAAGAGCAAAGTGGATGGTTAAAAATTCTCCTATTTTATAATCCTAATTACAGGCCAAATGAAATTAATACTGCTACAAATTTAGCACAGACTAAAGATATAAAAACCAGTATATATAAAAACCAGTATAGCAGCAATAGAATACATCAACTTGTGAATAAACATATAATTGAAAATGCAGACCGTAATATTAAACTATGAGTTCTTCAGGTTCTCGAAGCTTTCTCATTATGCGAAAAAGAACGAATGAATGAGAGAGACTAAAAAGTAATTTACAGGATAACTTATATAACACTTTATCATTATGTATATATGGTCATGTATATACACACGTGTGTGTGTGTGTGTGTGTGTGTGTGTGTATGTGTGTGTGTGTGTGTATGGCTGACTGGGTAGCAATTCAAACTGAAGCACCTGTAACTTAGATAGTCCCAAGAACTACATGTGGTCCAAGGAGTGCTTGCCTCTCCCTTCAGTGATGGCAGGATGAGGTGCCATCACCATGCCCTCAAACCTTACATCTCTAGGAGGCTGTTATTGTGTTCTCACACCACACTGGTGAAACAGTTAGGAAACATGCCAGTGTGTGACAGCACACCACCTTTGTCAGCAACCAGCTACATTTCATATTTCAGAACAGTATGTTTTAATTATACTTTATAAGTTTTAGTAAAATTTAAATTATAATAGTGCTTGAACATTAGAGTCATCACATGTACTCAATGACATCTGAAAAGTAACGATACACATACTACTTTGCGTTTACACTAACCCCACACAAAGTATATTTCTCCAAAAACTTACAACACGAAGTTAAAATATCATAATCTCCATAATCATTAAGAGATCCAAAACCAAAATACCTATTCAGTAAATGAGAACTCTTATTCTAGTAATATATAATCATTAACTCTATTATAAGGTTAATATATCACCTTTCTATATAGATTTGCTTGTTCTATGACATATATTCTGCTTAAATGTTGACTTTCCTGGCTATTCACTTTATAGACTAATAAGCAATCTAAACAGGTAAATTAAAACTTGCTTTCCTGTAGACATTGCAGGTAGTGGAGAGTTCAATAGGAATATTTTTCAAGGCTATTGCAGAAATGCAAAAATATCTGAGTATTATACTGTACTATCCGGAGTATAGTACAAAAATAGCTGAGTATTATACTGTACTATCCGGAGGTTGCACTGCTAGGGCGCATGCATGGAAATACCTCCAATATTCTGTACCCTTGTTTTTAATGAGTAAAGATATTTCAGAAAACATTAGTTTACTCTATCTTAAAGTGATAATAATTTAAATTAAGCATGTCATTAGTATTCCCAAAAGGTAGGATTTTGGGACTCAAAAATCCCAATGGATTCACCGGCCACGCATTGGCTTCGCTCTGCCTTTGAGACTGAGGTCATTAACTGAGACAGCTTCACTTGTAAGACAGGTAGTACAGAATAACAGTAAGCCTGCGCAGAACCAATGTCTTTACATGTCATGCTATTTACAAATGTAATTGAATTTCTTCCATAGGAACTTCCGAATCCATTTTTTTTTCCTATTTGGTTCACCTTTTTCAACTGTTTTTGAAAAATTATAAGGCTCAATCTCTCACCATGGTAGAGCGCATCTCTCGCTGCCTACGGTTTTGGGTACCTGAACGCAAGTTCTTAAGAAAATTGTCTTCCAGTGTCTGATTTCAGCTGGCACTCTCCTCCTAGGCATTTCATGCTGTCTTCAAAGCAGAGGCCTTTCTGCAGGCACTGCTGACACTTCCCTGCGCTGTGGTGGTCATACCTGTCAAAGTCAGGCCTCACTCAAGCATCCCCTTCTTCCAAGAAACCTCTCCCGCATCCTCCACATCCTCTGCCAAGGGTTATTTTGCACCTTTTTAATGTATCTTCTCAGCCTCTTTGGTGGTACTTCACCTGTCTCTTTTAAAAATAGCTTGCTTTTCACAGTTTTTTTCAGAAGCATGTTAGATTATACAGGTTTTGATGATAGTGGTGAAACATTCTATTTTCTACCAGCTTGTATTTATATTGCATTTTATTTTCTCTTACATATAATACCAGAATCTTGTTATTACACTTGCTAAAATCAGCTTGCATTGTATGAGTCTACAAGGTACCTCTGCATTAGATAAGCTATCTACAAAATGTCAACTAGCATGGCTGGGCCCTTTCTATAAAATATTTTTAAACCAATTGGATCATCTTCTAAATTTTAGAACTAAAGAGTAAATAGAATTAAGCAACTTAGTTTTGAGGTCTGATTTTATAAAAAAAAAAAAGTTAAAAAGTTTCAAACATGAATATCCAATCCCAGACAAAATGATAACACCCAATCCCATACAATATAATAAAAATGAAAATATACCATGAGATTTAGTTGAAGGAGCTAGGAATAGTTAGACTGGAAAAAAAGAGAGTAAACAAAGTGAACACTATTATCATCTAAATAACTGTAGGAATGTCTGCCAGACAATGTATAAATTTATTCTGCACTGCTTCTGAGAATTACCCAGAAGTAGGCAGGTCCTCCCAGAGAAAATGGTGTTTAAGTAGAGGCTGAATCTAGGCAGTCCAGGGTGAACTGTCCTGAATTCTTTCTTCCATGTCTGGGGATTAAATAATGGCTTATCTATTTCCTAAAATCACATAAGAGACTTCACATTGCAAAGCACCCCGTCACCAGCTGAAAGATCAGTACATCGGATCTCATACTTAAGGTATTGATCAGCATCATTTTAGACATCTGAATGGGCTAAGTCACCAGAGCCATACTTACTACACAATGCACCACAAGGAAAGAACAAGAACATCTTATGAGATGTTCTGCTGCCCCTAAAGGTACAGCTGGCTCATATACAAACTCTAAGGCACTAGGAGACAAAGCACAGGAACTAACCTCCATGGGCTAAAGCACCAAGCCATAGACACTACTCCTTAGCCCTCTCCCTTCTTCCACCTCATTTTCCAGGGGCACTCACATGTCAAATACAAATAGCAGTCGTTCCCTTTATGCCATGGCGTAAAACTTCATAAGAAACTTAAACCAAGCCAGTTGGCTCAAAGGAGATCCTAAGTCTTAAGAAACACAGGGAAACACTGTTTTTATGGCTATAAAATCCCATATAATTTTAGTCAACTTCAAACCCACAGTAATTATTATTAGTTTTGAAAGGTCCTCTGCTTGTCTTCAACTGTCCCCTCTGGTAATAACCATAAGAATGAGAAAAGGGTGGTCAGGGCAGTTTCTTCGAGACATAAATTCATGGGATCATCCACTAAGGGGTAAACCTTTTCCAGCTGTTAATGACCACTGTCGGCTTCATTAGCTTTAACACCAGCAAATTCTCCCCAAACACAGCCAAAACACAACTAATGACTTAACAGATTTGGAGTTTGTCCATCACAAAAAAAAAATCTAGCATCCACATTTCATGTTCAATTATTTGTTACATTCAATACTGAGGAGTGCTGTGTTTTTTAAAAGGTCATTTAGAATATTCTGAACCACTTGGCCCATTTTAAAGGCTATACTTGATTAAATTTGGGATCAAGTTCATCAGGCATATTCCTAAGGTCATTTGAACAAGTAAACAGATTACATATTCAGAAACAATTGCCTTTGGATGTGTTTTCCTTCCCTCAGTTTCCCTCATTTTTTTTTTTACTTATTTATGGTTTGAATATATATGTAACTACCTTGATATTTTATTACCCTTGTCTGGTAATGATCTATATCAAGTCAAACCCATCAGGGGACATTATCAGAAGCTAGGAACATTCTGATCATTATCTCTCAGAAAACATATTCTATAATAAACTGCAGCAATAATAATCAGATACCTCAAGAAGGCCCTGCTAACCCTTGTCACAAACATATTGCTGTGTGTTGAGACTTTTTAGGCTTTTTCTTTCTCCAGCAACTGAATTATTCTCAAAAGTCAGTGCTGCTTTGTACTCTAAATATAGTTCCTCTGATTCTCTTGTATTGCCCTGCTCCGTTCCCAGGAGGCAGAGCAGAGCTACCAGCAAAGCTTCACTTTCACAGATGGAAAAAAAAAATGATAGAGGTACAGTCACTTGGCCTGAGTCATCTTGAAAATCAATAATGAGGCAAGCAATAAGTGCTGGGGTCAGAGTGTAGCGCCATCCATTCCGGTGGCTCTTCCAGCCCTAGTGTACGGTTTAATGAACACAGCCTCAGAAGAGCAGTGCTAGCATCTGAAATCCTCATTTAATCCCAAAAGCTCTAGATGTCAAGAATAAACTTTGTCACATGGCTAAGGACAAGAAAATAAACCGAATGTATAACCTTGTGGTTTTCTTTCTTGCTTAAAGGAATGGAGATTATCCCAGATGTAAAAAGCAAGAGAAGAAAAGAAACCAAGTTTGATCATTGCTCCATGGGCAATTAATTAGAAGCTAAACTCCTCATGACCTGTCTATAAAGTGTTGAGCTGCCCATCAGAACTGACCCAAGGGACCACTGCACAGTGTCCAAGACAGAATTTCACCACCAGCTTTGCAAGACAGGGCAAAGTTTCACTCCAAGTCTGTCCTCCTCTATTTTTCCACTTGGCCTCCATGGCGCAAGGGTAAGGGGGCAGGGGGAGAAAAGGAATATACTCCATCTTTTATTTCATATTTATTCTAGCTGACCCACCAAGAAACAGCACTTCCTCATAGCCTGACCTGTGAGCAAGAGCCCCTTCACACAACCCTCTTCCTTACAGGCTCTTCAACAGAAGATGGGCAAGGAAAATTAACTTCTCACACAGACGCCCTGCTCAATTACAAAGTCCCTTTCTCAGCCACAGAAGGGCTCAGGCTCCTGTTCACTTGGGTGAAAACAGATAGGAGATTTAGATCATGGCTTCAAGAGGTCTTTGTAACTAGAGAAGATATAATAAAACCAAAAACAACAAGATCCACTAGTGGGAAGCATACAGATGGACTGGCCACTGAGACTGAGTCTAATCAAGACTTGGATCTGAAAAAAAAAAAAAAAAAAAAAGACTTGGATCCGTTTAAGGTTCCTTTACACGGCTGTATGCGTATCCCACCTCGCAGAGAGATAAAGTTTCTTTCCTAGCCTTCAAGGGATGCTTCTGGAGATCCAGCAAATACACTGTCACACAATGTGGTCAGCAGACTTTGGTGGTAGTGGGAGCCAACCTACTCTACTAGAAACTTTATTCATTGAAATATTAAAATACAAATTCCAAATGTAATCTTTATGACAGCAAACTCACAAATGCATTTTATAATACAATGTGATATGCCATTTGCAAAAGAAAGAAATGGTGTCCCATGTCTATGCCAAAGCCTGATAGCACTGAGTTAAAAACTATTGGAATTCCACTTTTTTTTTTTTAATTTTCTTTTTGCAGTACTAGGGATGAAACCCTGGTTTGGGTGCATGTTGTGCTGTACCCTTAACCCTGAAAAAAATAGAAATCAATAGTGCTATAGTATTTATTTATATGTTTACATACATGTCTGTATAAATAAATGTTTAAATCAGTGGGATACTTTAGTAGTAATTGAGATAATCTTTCAGTGTTTCTTTAAATCCCATTTGGGCTAAGACACTCATTATATAAGTAGGAATTATCGAACGCCTTGAAAAACATACAGCATAGTAACTGAATTTGCCAGAACATTCCTAAATTTATCTACTAGGATGCAAACTCCCTGAGGACCAGGTCTTCTCTTTTACTATTTTGTTCACTGGTGATTCCTCCGTGACTAGACTGCCACCTTTCCCAGACCACCAACCTTTGCTGAATTAGTAAGGAAAACATTTCAAAATCAGCAGTCCCCAAACTGCCCCATGAGCGGACCCAAGGCCTCAGGGGTGAACACTGCTTCTCCCGGCTATTGAAACTTAGGCAAAAGTTCAAGTTGGGTAATTCAGGCACCAAAGGCTATTTTTAGCCTGAACCCTTCCCACACCAGAGAATTCAGTTCACTTCACTGGTGCAGCAAGCACACGGGCTGAGCGGGCTGAGGAATATCCAAGATCTTAATTGGTGTTTCCATTTGTTAACTGCTGAAGCCTTGTACATTTTGACATTGTTTTCTAAACCGCTTCAATCAAGAGTTTAACGGACCATTTGAAAATAGTTCAGGAACATTTACTGTCACAACAACTTGAGTTCTTTTGTGTTTTCATTCCCATGCAATCCCTTAAAAATAATCATAGCCGCCGAGTACTATACGTGCACTGAGAGCTCGCAGGGATCTGAGCACACAGACCCACAGAAGCTTCAGTGACCCTCCAACAGATAGGCCCTCCTTTCATAACCTCAGAGCTCTCGAGTGAGTTTTCAAATCCCCCCCAACACACACACACACACACACACACACACACACACACACACACACACACACACCCCAGCTGGAAAACACCCAGAGCCATTTCACCCTGCTCCCGACCCAGAGAATGCCCACTTAAACCCCTGGTAAGTACCCACAGGCTGCTGAGGGAGGCCTACACTCAGTGGTAAAAATGGTTAGCTGGCCTTTATTTTTTTCATTTTTAAATGACTCTTAGCATGAACAATTACACCATGAGTTGACACGGAGCCTTGAGTTCAAATGCTGCTCCACGGGTGACTCAGTTTCTTCACTTGCAAACAAAGAGATAATGACACCAAATCTCAGGGTGGCAGTGAGCTCACAAGTGGGAAGTGGTTCCTGCTATGGAGCCTGTCATGGGACCAGGGCTCTTTAAGCCTCCAATCCTTTCCTCTTAACTGATTTGCTCAATTGGCCCTGTGCCACCTTTTTTTTAAGTGTTTTGTTCATTTGGGTAATACCATGACTACAGAATAAAATGACGCTGCATCCCCCCATAACAATGCAGTCGAAGTTTAGACTGATAAAATATATGATGAGAGAGGCTCTGAAAGCCATCTGTTCCCATCTCTTCCGTTTCCAAGCGAAGTCCAGAGAGCTTGGATGACTAGCTTCTAGGTTGTCACAAAAATTTCCTTGCAAAGACCAAGCCAAGCCTTCCGTCCTCTGCCCTGCATGCCTGCTATCCCTTCCCTGGCTCTCCCCTCCCACTACACAGAGATGGCAACACATGTAATTTTCTGACAATTAAGAGGTATAAAATAACCTCAATTTAATTGCATCCAATTAACAAGGCAAATTAGCGTTTCATATGTACACTATTAAACCAGTTGTCTGGCTTCCAAAAGAAATAAAGGATAGTTTCAAATGAATCTCCCATTTTGGAGTACAAAGCTACTTACAATTTAAATTACCTTTCCAACAATCTTCCTTCTATGGAATTAGACAGAATCTCGATTTTAAAATAAATCTTTTCTGCCACATTCTAGATAAGAATTCCTGGTGTTATTTTGTAACTGTCGATATTTTCTCTCTCTCACTGAACACATGATTTTCTACCATGTTTATATGTTTGAGGGATGGCATGAATACTTACAGAAACTTCAGTGATGACAAATGAGGGCGGGTCCAAATTTACCCAAAGCCTAGATGCCAAAGTCCCAGATTTTCCCTCTACCTTGGACATTAAGTGAATCTGCCACAATGCAAATAAGATCTTCTTTCTTTTCAGAGAAAACGAAACCACCAAACAAACCTCTGTCAAGTCAAGCTTTGCATTTCCAATTCTCCAACACCATCATGACTTAGATACAATAGTTACCAACTAAACACCATGTTCTAATGACAACGAATCACCAATCCATTCCTTACACATTTCCACCCCACAGTGTAAACGCCCTGGTGATTTAACCATGATCACTGTTACACACTGATGTTGGATGATCAGCTTTTATAATGTCATCGTGAATATTTTTCAGGGTGAAACTTTGTAGAACAACTTAAAATAATAGTGATATACCTCACTTACATTGCTGCTCAAACCTGAAATGGCCATGTTTAATCAAATATTTTAATTACTTTATTTACTGCCTGTTAAGGGAACATTAGGCTAGACTTTAAAGTCTCATTGTCACACAACAGAGTCTGCCTCCATACTGAATGTTAGGGCAATCTGACCAACTCCTTACTACCAAGGCCTTTAAGAACCTTTCTAAAATCCACACTTCATAGCATGGTTGCTCTGGCCCAGCCCTCAAGTGCAACCCAGCTTCCTCCAGACTACTATGGTCCCAGGGGATATACAGCCAGCTACCTTCCCAAACTCCCCCTGACTCTTCCCCTCCCTGGTACCACTGCTCTGCCCCCTACTCCACACCCTACCACACACACCGCTTATTTTATTCAGCTTCCAAAGCTTCCAGTTCCAAATCCCTTTTCCTGTGAAGACCTTCAGTTCTTTCCAGTTTAGGGAGCAGGAAGCTTCTAACTCTATTTTGAAAGTTTTAACTCTGCTTTATAATAAGGCCTATAATAAACCATTCTCCAGATTGTAAAACAAGCCTTGAAGTTGGAGATAATTGTCCTGCTGTCTGGTGATGAGTCTGTCGACGGCAGCCAAGCTCGGACTGCCACCTACGTTTTCAATACTATATAAAGAATGAAATTGAGAGTACATTAACAAGATGATACACATGAAAAAGGAGGGAGATCTTCAGACGTCTTTGTTTCCAGTTCTTTTCCTTTAACGTCATGTTACACTGATCCCTAATCATGAGAAATTGAATCCTGATTTTTGCAGTCACGTAGATAAATTATCTAGAGAATTGTAAGTTTCACCCTTTACTAGTCATTGAGAAATAATAGGTCCAGCTCATTCTGGGCTTCAAAGATTAATTGGTTACTTCACATAAAAAAAAAAGCACTCTCGGAATTGGTAGTTATTCATCAACTGAAAATGATGCAGGTCAGTTCAGTTTACTAGAGGCCCCAAATAAACATTCTTGAAATTTAAATTCCTTATGACTACAAATACTAGCAAGCACTGAAGTCAGCTCATTCAGTGCCATTCAAAACCCCCAGAAGGTCAGAACCAATTGATAAAGAAGCTCTATGAAGGAGAGATCTGTGACACAGCTCCATCCAGTCCTTGGAAATTTGCTTTCGGACAACTATCCTCTAACATGGCCAGTAGGAAGGACATCACAGGGCCTGATTTGCCAGGAGCAGGCCTCCTTTATGCCTGATTGGGCAATCACTGATGTGGTCACCTGCCTCCCAAGGCTCACCCTCCTCATCTGGCCTTATCTTGTTATCAATTCTTTCTTGTTATCAGCCCTCCAGCCCCACCAGCTTGCTTCCAGCTCCTGGACACAAGCATGTCTCCCAACCTCAATAAAATGACACTTTTCTTTCGACACTTTCCCAGTCACTTTTCTATACTTGACCCTTTGCTCCCGGACCAGGGTGACATAAACTCCTTTATGTATTTTCCATAGCAAACTAACACATTATTGCACAGATAAACTGACCACACGGCCAGCGTCTGTCCACCCACTCCCTTTCTCATTTGATCCAATCATTATCTCCTTAGTAGCTAGCGTAAGGGCTGACCCATCAAAAATACTAACTGAATGACTAGAATATCAATTGTGATGATAAAACATCTGTGGTGATATTTGGAGAGACAGCTAAGATTGTGAGTGGCAAATCTGAAAAGGCGGGGGTGAGGGGCTGGTTATTCCTGACCCTGAAGTCAACCATCCTGTGACCCAAAAGTGATGAGACTCCTCCTGCTTCCTGCCCAGTATCACCCTCAGGGACCAAAGCATCATTTTCATCCTTTCCTCTCCATGTCTATGAGTTTGCGCTCTGCTTTAAGCTAACAGGAAGTTTAAACATGGATTAACTAAGACAATAGATCACTTGTCTTAGTTGATAACCTCAAATGATGGATGATGTGAATGTATAAGATTAGCACATCTTTGGTCCAGACTAATAGTAGATGAGATATCAACTCTGGATCATCCCTAATGCAACCACCTAGCCAATAAAGGCCCATGTTACTATAACACTGGCTCATCTCAGAGAAGCCTAAGTGGCACGGAGCAAGAAAACATCCTCTTTCTGTGAAGTTTTGGAGTTGTGCCACAATAATCAAGTGCTAAAATATTTTTTCCAAATGACCTAACAGTGTCTGACACCTTTTGCAAATGCTGATTTTTTTAAACTCATTCTTCCAGGTTTTTACCGTAATAGCACAAAGGGAGCACTGCTCTATTGTGATATCAGGAACAAATAAGAAAGTAGAGCCATTTCTCAGACATTTCCTTCCAACAAGTACAACTATATTATCACAAAATCTCCCTATGTTTCGATACTCTAAGTCCACCCACAGTTTCACAGCAAAGCCGCCGCTTAAGTATTTACTTGGTATCATTGAGGACTTTCCATGATTAAAGCCAGCCCACTTACCCTGGACGGTGTGAAGCGCCATATGAAACCCGAGCTCCTTAACCTGGGTGAGCAGACTTCCTCTGCTCCACTCTCTGATATCACTCTGAAAGTCGCAGCACTCACATACCAAAGTTTAGCCAAAGCATGAGCTCAGTGAATTCACAGGAAAGTTCCTAGACAAGAATTCTACCGCTGAAATATTCAAGGGCAGGCAGGCACACACTAGAGCCACTTCTGCACCCCCAGGACGGATGCAAAGGGCTGATGTAACAGAAGGCGCTCCCTCTGCTGATGTGAACCAAAATGTGAAAACCGTATTTTTAGCCAGTAGGAGAGTTGCAACCCGTCTGCCCCACAGCCGTGTTTCCAGCTGATCTGAGCCACTTTCCTCTTATAATAGCCACCACAGACATTTCAATCACTTCACAACTAATACTGGATTACACTTTCACCAGACCAAACAACATTCTCTACCAATCTTTTCCTACACGGTACTAAGTTTAAGAACTGAAAAGAAACACAAACAGCAGACTTATTTGTTGTTATGGCTGAAATGAAGTTCTTCCCACTTTAAAAAATGGCAAAGTATAAAATAAATTTCTCATTTACTAGAATAAGCATTAAACGCTCAACCTGGTTTCTGAATAATGTCACACTGCCAGGAGTTCAAGCTGACACATGCACCACTATCCTCCGAGGCACGCCTGTACATATGTTGTCTTCTGTTTTGTTTCATGGTAACAAGAACAAATGGAAACGCATCCAATAGGAAAGGAGCTGATCAACCAAAACACTCTGCTAGGTAATCATTCAATGTAGTCAAACAAGACCATTCTCTTATGTGATATGTTACCCATAATAAATTCTTCATATGTTGAGATGTCTTACTGAAATGTCTAGTTTAGTACTATTTAGCCCAACAGCCCCCAAGGATCTAACCAGTTAAAATATAAGCTAAATTCTAAATATGAAATAGCCTTACTATATTACCATTTCCCCAGCTGTCCCCCATCAATTTTCACTGATTTAATCTTAAGCAACTTCATATACAATAAGCTACTGCTAATAAAGTCAATCTAAAAAAATGCAATCACTGAATGCACCACAGATACTAATATGAAATTTTGTGTTATACCCCATCTATTCTCAAAGCAATCGATGATCTCACACAATTTTCAGAAGATGCAGCATTGTGATATCACATTTTTCTGCACAAGAGAAACATAGTGCCTATTTCAAGCCTAGTGGTCCAAGAGATTATGACACTTGAAGCACACTGTCATTATGTGGATATTGGCAGCTCCCTCCCCACTCAAAATAAAAATGCAGTTGTAATCTGGTACCATGATTCCTTAGAGCTCCACCAGAATTTTCTCTTAGCAATAAAAATGATTTACACATTACTCAGATGCAAAGCATTCCTGCTTTGATAAACTTCTACAACCAAAAACTCAAACCCAACAGGCTCATTATACAATCTTCTTGGGTAATTTGCAAAATTTTATATTGGCATGCCTACAAGACATATAAACAATCAGGCATTTCAAACCTTTAACACATATTTATACATAATAATATAAGGATGTACTTAAAATAACTTGGTTTGCTCAAGGACAAACAGCATCACTGTATCAGTACAGGAAATGTGTCTAATAAAGTTCCATGACCATTTTTAGGAGGCTAGATCACAGCAAATTTAATTAATATGAATTTTATTAATATTTCAAGTAATTTCTTGGTTTGATTATTCACGCAAAAGAAACAACTGTACTGAAGAGAAAAAAATCAATAGCCCTTGATGAGGGCTCTGAGTTGGCAAAAAAAAAAATAGTCCTCCTGTGAATTACTGAAGTCTAGTTTTTGGAGTGGAAGAAAGTACCAATATAGTTTTTAAATAAATTGAGTTATTTTTAAAATGGCAGAAAAGGAAAAAAAATCAGTTCAGTTTTTCTAGTATAATGAAAGTACCGGAAGCAAGCCTCTCCGTGTTCATTTTGGGCCTAAATAACTGTGCACAGCATAAGGGTTTTGCAATGTCAGTTGCACAGCTTCCTGTGTGAATTCTAAGCCATTACAGGTGTCCTGGGGTTTCCCGTCTAACCAATTACCTAGAGATTCCTCTGTTTGCCTCCATACTAGACCCCTCTGCCCCCAGCCCAAGCGCGTTACTGCGGGTCTCCTCCAAGCGTCTGTATTAGGGACCCTCTCTATTCACTGCATCTCTGAGGTGAGAGCGCCCACTTTCCCTGGGCGATGCAAGTCAAAAGCTTTCTCATTTGGAGGACTAGTTCCTGCGGTCCTTTTCACTTAGATGCTTTCAAGTAGGCAGGCAAGTGATGAGCCACTAAAAGAAACCCTCCTTCCCCTCTGTCTCTTCCTCACTGGGAACCGCATCCCTAAAGCACAACACCCAGAGACCCTTTCCGACCTTCTAGCACCCACACAGGATGAGCCTGGAGGTTTGGGGTCTCATTTGCTCCCGTCCTCTGCTGCACTGGGTCTGTTATGTAAGAGGGACAGGACGCGGGAGGCACATGCGTATAAGGCGCACCGATCTGTGATAACAGCTGGGATGGCAGGGCATATCTGGAGTCGTCCCCCCACCAAATACGACAGACACCACACACGCACATCACCCTCCACCACACACACACACACACACGCACGCACACACACACACGCACACGCACACACAGAGCTATGTTTTCCTGTCTTAGCCCTACCAGTACCAGACGCACAGAATGGAAAGGAGGGGGGACTGGGGGTGAAGGGAGGTGAGAGGTGCGGCAGCAGCAGCACATCTGCTTTGATAGCAGCCAGCAAAGCCGCCGCAGCAGAGAGCCCCTCGTTAACCCCCTTCCTGTGGCTGCACCACGTCATGGAACATTCCCGGAACGGGCCAACGTTCCACCCACTTCAGGGAACAGACATAAAGGCGCAGACCCAGCTCCTCACGGTGCACAGCCCAAACACACATGTTTCTTCCCGATCCCCCAAGCAGAAGCACAAATAAGCATGCAATCCGCCCCCACCCGTCTCCACGCGCCCGGGGCCAGCCGGCGGCGGCTGGAGCCGCTCTGCGGCCGGTGCATCCGCAAGGCGAGGGCGCCTCCGCCTGAACCTTCCATGAAGACAGTCCCCTCCTTCTTCGCTTCCTTCCTTCCTTCTCTCCTTCCTTCCTTCTTCGCTCCGGAGGAGAAAGGAGTCACCGAAATGCCCACAGCCAGTGCCTTCGTTGCTCTCGCTCGGCCACAGGCCGGCGGCCCGGCCCTTGCGGTCCGCCCGCCCGCCCGCCTGCCCGCCTGCCCGCGCCGCCCCCGGCTCCGCACCGCGCCCCCTCCCCCGCTACCTGACAACGGGCCGCCGGCCGCGGCAGTCGCAGCGGTGGCCGGGCGGTGCGCGCCGGTGCACGTCCCTCATTAGTAACCAGGCACACATTCCTGCCTCTAGCGCTCCCGCGCGGCCCCCTTCCCCTCCTCCCAGGACATTACGCAAAGCAGCCTCCCCTCATCTGCATAGATCCTCGGCCAGGGTATTCCCCGCATTTCCCAACGCGCCCGACCCCCCTCGCCGAGGTCTCTCCCCTATCCCCTCCCCCCTCCGACCCTCACCCCTGGGCCACCGGGAAACCGGCCTGGGTCGCGCAACGCGGAGAGGGCGATGGAGTTGGGCGAAGGCGATTTCAGGGTAAAGTGAAACAAGCTCTATCTCTGGAGCAGGCAGGAAAAACCCAGCGCCGAGGCCACTTACCGAGCCGAGGAGGGACCTAGATTCCCGCCGCTCTGCTCTGCCAGCGGCCGGTGCGCCCTCCACGCACCCCCGGGCTGCACCCAGTACCCAAGAGTCGAGCCGTGGAGGGAGGCTGCTAACCAGCCAGGAGACCTTTCAAGTTGCTCGGGCTCCCGGCAAGCTTCAGTGTCCAAGACTCAACTTGGCAAATACTTGTGCCACAGTCACCGAAGATGTCTCTCTCTCTTTTTCTTTCTTTTTCTTTTTCTTTTTCTTTTTGCGGAGACCCTCCTCCACCGGGGAGAGACAGCGCACGGCGGCGCCCGGCTCTCCAGCTCTCCACCCCCTCACCTCCAGCCCGCCTCCCGCCGGCCGCCAGTCTCCCGGCCGCGAGCCCCTCGGGTGGCTGTCAGCTCCCGGCAGTCCGGGTGACAGCGGCCGAAGGAGGGCGCGACGCGGCGGGCTGTTTGGGGGGGATCCTCGCAGCCGCCGCGGCCGCTCACCTGTAAAGTCACCGCTGCGCAGGAAGAAGAAGAGGAGGGAGAGAAGGGGAGGAAAGCCCCCTGATGCCCTTGTTCTTGCTGCCGCGGCCGCTCCTCACCCAGGCTGAGCGTGTCTGGTGGGGGGTGTCTGGTAGCATTTCCTTAAGGACAGAGGGAGGGCGGGCGCGGAGGGAGGGAGGAGGGAGGGAGGCGATCCCCACCGCCAGCCCAGGCTCCTCTAGCCTTTATTTATATATTTATTTATTTTCGGACACTGTAAGGAGATGGAGCGGGGGCCGGAGCCGCCAGACAAGGGCTTGAGCCGCGGGACCCGGGCCGCAGTTTGTCGGCGTGCGGGAGCCGCAGCGGCCACCTCCCCTCCAGGCTGTGGACGCACGGGGTTATTCCTGGCAGCGCCTCCCCGAACAGAAGTTACTAGGAGGAGTGCGCGGCGAGGGCGGGCGGGGGAGAGGCGCGGGGAGGGAGGGAGGAAGAGGGAGAGACTCAGCCAGCGACGTCATCGGATCCCCCAGCGCGTCCCTGGGAGGGAGGCTGAACCAGAAAAACCAGTCTGGAGCTGGCCAGTGGGGCGAGGGATGTGCGGTGCGCCCGGCAACCCGGACTGGCCCCGTTGCGGACGCGCGGGGGAGGGAAGGTCGCCACTGAGCTCCCCTCGTTTGGAGCCGGGATCTCCGCTGAGAACTGGTATCAGCTTGCCACGCAGAAACACTGGGGCGTCTGGAGCAGTCTGAGAATTTCCTACTCGGGTGTGGAAGCTTCCCTCGTGCCCATCCCCTTCCCACGTACGGGTTCCCAGCCTTCCTAGGGAACTGAATTAGGTGATCAGTGTGGTCCTCATATTTTGCCCGGATCCCTCGTCTCTTCCCCCGCCTCTACTCACGATTTTGTTATCAATCGAGAAAAAAAACAACAACAACAAAATTATACTGCGGCCCCTGGAACTCTCAAAGTGTTTTA
Organism: Dicrostonyx torquatus; assembly: GCA_028555095.1. Lineage (NCBI taxonomy): Eukaryota > Metazoa > Chordata > Mammalia > Rodentia > Cricetidae > Dicrostonyx > Dicrostonyx torquatus. The sequence goes on along the minus strand of JAQHUG010000117.1, from coordinate 4,433,349 downwards.
CTGGCATTTTTCCGTACCCCGGCGGAAGCACGAAGTTTTCACGCGCTCGAAAAGCCCCAATTGCTTTGCCCGGGGTCACTCCCCAGGGCGCCCGGGTGCACCCTGCTCAGGAAGCCGCCCGCCCTTGCCTGGGTATTCAAATAGGCTGGGGCAGCGGCGCGGGGAGCAGCTGCCGGTTTCCTGGGGGCGCCGCGCGCAGGGATAGGGGCGAGCTGCCACCTCCAGCTGTGCGCTTCTGTTTCCTTGGTAGGGACTGAAATCACACCCAGCCCTGGGAGAGCTGGGCGGAGCGTCGGGGAGGTGGGGAGGGAATCCCAAGCGAGTAGGGGCCGGGACTTTGGCTTCCTCCCCAACCCGGCAACACCCGGGGGACACCGGGGCTCCCTCGGGCCGTTACCCAGCGTGTGTGGACTCGTGTGCACCCTCGGGGGAGGTTCCCAGGAGGTCGCTGCGCCTGAGCGCAGGCACAGGCTTCTGGGCGGCGCCGTCGCCTGGAGCGTCTCCCCCGGGTGGGCTAATCGCAGAGCCCGACCGCGCGCCACCCACCCGGGGCACCCAAGCTGTTTCGCCCAAGCTGTCGGAACCAAGCGTCCCGGGCCGCCCCGGGCCTTAGCACCCTCTCCCCACCCCCTGTCCGTGCCACCGCCCAGCCTGGGGCGGAGTAAACAAGAGACGCACAAGATTTGACCTGGTGCGACCCGGTTTCTGGCCGGGGTTCCCCAGGAGCAGGTGACTCCGTGGGAGGGGTGGAAATTAGCCTCTGGAATTCGGGCCAGAGAGACTAGAACTGTGATTCTGCTATTAAGGCCGGTAAATCACCAACAACTATGGGATATTCTCCGTCTCCAGTCTCAAATTGCGCAGTTACCAAACGTCAAGACAGGAAGAAAAATCGCTAACCTTCTCATTAAAAGTGAAGAGCCGCCTCTGTAATGAGTTGAAGAATAACGCCTTTGGTTTCGTTTTGGTTTTGGTTTTCATTTTGACCTATAAACAGAGTATTATGAGAGTCCCCATGTTGTGACAGCATTACTGTGAAGAGCGACTCTACAAAAATGAAATGCTAAATAAAATAAAAATTCTAATCACGTTTTAGAAGAAGAAAATCTGGAGATATGAAATAAGTTTTACTATGTTTTTTTAAATGAGTCTCAATTAAACTCAGGGCCTGCTTCCACTAAGCAGCTTCTTCTTTCATAGTACAAGTTCCTTGATATTCAGCCCCTTTTGTCTTAACTGGAAAGCCTTAATAGGAAAAAGAAATATCCCAACCATCATTTTCTTTTAAATGTCAGTCTTTAAAGTCCAAATGTGATCTTCAATTTTTTTCCACTTTCAAGCCCACCTGCTAAATGTGCCCAGAGACCGTTTTATTATAATTGCTTAATAGAGAAGATTACTCAGTTTCTCTAAGAATCCAATTTCCCTTCAGCAAATACTGCACAGCAGTTGCCCAAGCACTCAGAAACTGAGTAAACAAACTAGCAGGCAGCAGTTTGCTTCAGTGGAGTGAATGTTAGTTGTTAACTTAGCCACTCTTTAAAAGACTAACAACATATTCTGAGTGTGTTCTGATTATTACAGTATTCAGGTACATGGGTAGTTGAAGTAAGTATTTTTAAAAAGAAGGTATTATATAAAAATATGAAAGTCTGATCTTACCATCAGAGGATTCCTGAAAAGAATGTCTTTAATCAATATTTGACACTTTTGAGGGGTTTTTTGGTTGTTTGGTTGTTTGGTTGGGTTTGATTTGATTTTTCTAAACAAGGTTTCAGCATCTGATTTACAAGATATTAGGGAACTAAAATACTAGTGGATCTGGGCACACTTACATTTTCATCCTAGTGCAAGAAAATGCTTTCATTCAAAACATACTTATTGAGTGCCTGCTATGTACTGAAGACATTTTGGACACAGAACTGTGCATTCAAGGAGTTTTCTTCTACTCAGGAAAGAGAGAGAGAGAGAAGCAGTGCATATAATAAATATGAAAATCAAACTGTATAGGACTTTAAAAGGTAAAGAGATTTGGGAAGAAAAGCATATAGGTGAAGTGAGATAGTCCTGTCACTGTGTCAAACACTGAGAGAGAAACATACTACCAGGGTTAAAGAAATGATTTGTCCTAGCAGATTATCTGGAGGAGCAGTTATCAGGAAAAAGAAAAGACTAATATGAAGCTTCCAAACCTGAAATGTGTGTAGACCTCAAGGGGAAAAGGTTTGGCGTGGAGACAGTGAGTAGACTCCAGGCAACTGTAAGGTCCCTCTCGCTGTAGGACAAGGTTGAACAAGCGAGTTTTAGGCGACCCAGTCCCCCTCCAACTGAATCTGTGTGAACTCCAGACTCTGTATCCTTCTCATCCTCCTCCTCCTCCCCCTCCTCCCTCTCCTTCTCCTCCTTCTTCTCTTCTTCTTTGTTCTTCTTCCTTCTCCTTCTCACCCTCCCCTTCCCCTTCTCCTATTTCTTTTCTTTTTTTCACCCTTCAGACAGGGGTTCTCTGTGTAGTCTGACTGTCCTGGATCCTCGCTCTGTAGACCAGGTTGAACCCCGAGAGCCACCTGCCTCTGCTACCCAAGTTCTTGGATTAAAGGAGTGTGCACCACCACCACCCAGCCAAAGACTGCATTTTTAACAGTTATAACAGTTGATTATTTAATTCATTCTAGTGCTTAAGACTTATTTCTACAGAGTACAAAGCCTGATCACCAAGAAGACATTATTCATAAAATGCCTAGAACCTAGCTTCAACTCCAACAAGTTTTAAGGAAACAGGATATATTAATTACTCTTTTGCCACTGTGGCAAAGAAGCCAACTAAAGCAACATAAGAGTGGAATGATTTGTGTGCATTCACTCATATATGAATCAAGGTTGCTTGCCTCCATGTGCCTGGACAGAACGTTATAGCATTAAGAGCACGTGAAGGAGGAGGCTGTTTATCACATGTTGGACAGGGAGCAACTAGAGGAGTGTGGTGGTTTGAATGAGAATGGTCCCCAGGGGCTCAAATGTTTGAATACTTGGTCCCCAGTTTGTGGAACTATTTGGGAAGCTTTACGGGGTGTGGCTTCATCCATCAGTCCCAGGGTCTTTACTCTTCCATCATGGACTCTCACCCGCCAGAATTCTAAACCCAATTAAACTCTTTCTTGTAGTGTATTTGCAAAAGAATAGAAATGTAACTAAGATAAGAGGAGAGGAATAGGTTTCATGATGTAATCTCTAAAGATTTGCTTCCTCCAGCTAGATGCCTGCCTCTGAAGGTAGAAACCACATCCATCAAAGAGTTCAGCAATCTGCGGAACCAGTGTTCAATACGTAAGCCCTATGAGAGCACTTAGGATTTAGAAGAGAACATTCCACCCCTGGGTCTCAAGGTTTATGATAATTTCCTAATGCAAAATATTTTTTATTTATCAAAAAAATAATCCTGAAAGTCTCTAGAGGTGGAATATCACTCAAAAGTCCAAATTCAATGTCTCTTCTGACACTCATAGTTAACTCTTAGCTGTATTGGCTTCTAAAATGGAAAAGAATATACACTTGAAGATATAGTAAACATTCCCATCCTAAAAAGGAAGAATGGGAGAACAGCAAGAAAGGATCAGACCTAAGCAAGACTGACTTCCAGCAGGACAAACACCATGTCCATATACTGGGGCGAGCTGAATGACCTGAGTTCTAAATGCTTAGGTAACCTCCATTCTCCAGCCTTCTGGCTTACAAGCAAATGACTTCTGTCTCAGGCTGACTCAACTCCCTGCCTATTCTTTTCCTTAGTGGATGGTCCGTGTCCATGTCCTCTACAACTCCCTGGGGTTTCCACATGAGTCTTCACCATCAGAGCTTCATATTGGTACCCTCGTGGGGGAAGCCCATCACTTACTGCCTGGCCTCTCAGGATTTCCTTCGAAGTCAGGGTGGACTTAACTCTTTCCTTCTTCCTGTAAGAGTGGCAACACATGGGATGGACCAAGGTCTGCTGCCAACTTCATCAGCTAGATCACTTTTGGCCATAGCTGCAGTGGCTTTTGAGAACCTGAACAACTAAACATTATGAAATGAGTCCAGAGGAAACATCTTTGTAGCTTGCCCCAGCCTGAACCTCAGAGTTCTCTCTTTACGAGGGAAAATGTTTAAATAAGCTCACTTTTTCATATACTTGAGTTAGACATGGTTGGCACATGGCCAATTCCTGAGATACCTCAAGTCATCTTTTCCCTATTGTCCCCTTGCAATATATGTGTGTTTGTGTATGTGTGTGCACATGTGTGTATGTGTGTGTGCACATGTATGTGTGTGTGTAGGTTAGTCTCTTCAGGAACCACATGACTCTTGGCTCTAAACTTTAGTCTCACTTTTATTCCAAAACTATGTTTTTGCATCTTTCTACTCTCATTTTTGCTGGCACTTCTCACTATAAACCAGCTAAATGCAGTCAACAATAACCATGTCAAAACCTGAGTGCTATGCTGGCTTATAATTTTCTTTATCAGATTAACTAGTTCAGTAATTTTACACTTTGCATCACCTAAAGATCCTAGGCGTGAATATCAATAAATTGCTTGCCAGAATGTAACATAAATGGTCTCTTTTCAAATCTTCAACTCACTCCATAGTTCTACCTGAGATCACAAAAAAGCAAACTGTACTGACTGTATTTTTACTTAGATTATGTTCCTCTGAGCCTCCCACCCCATCCCTGAAACCCCCTGTTTGTTCTCATTGCAACACTTTGGGCTTCTTTAACTCACTTCTAATTTCCAATTCCCCCTACAACCCAGTTCCAATGCCTTATGGGCCAAGTGGTTAGGCTTAGCAACAAAGAAATCCCCAATTGTCCACTACAAATTTTCTGTATTAGTTATTTTTCTCCTCACTAAGCTAAAATAACGGTCAGAATAAACTTAATGGCACAGATTTGGGGCTCGAGGTTTTAGAAAGTTCAGTCCATGATCATTTGGCTCCATGTGTTTGAACCCACGTTGAGTCAGAACATAAGGCAAGATCATTCACCCCATGACAAACACAAAGCAGAACTGAGCCACAATGAGAAGGAGTTAGGACAAGATGTACTTTTCAAGGACATGCCACCAGTGACCTACTGTCCCCAACCAGTCCCTGCCCTACAGGTCCATCACATCTCAATAGAGTGTCACCTACTGTCCCCAACCAGTCCCTACCCTACAGGTCCATCACATCTCAATAGAGTGTCACCTACTGTCCCCAACAAGTCCCTGCCTTACAGCTCCATCACATCTCAATAAAGTGTGACATACTGTCTCCAACCGGTCCCTACCCTACAGTTCCAACACATCTCAAGTGTGACCTACTCTGTCCCCAACCAGTCTCTGCCTTACAGCTCCATCACATCTCAATAGACTGTCACCTCATCACATACACTTGCAGGAGCATCTCATTTTCAAACCACAACACAGGGATTTCATTGTCTCCTATAGCTGAATGTTGGGAGCTCAGTGAAGTCCTCAGTGCAAATTGTTCCCCTAGTTAGATCTTTGTCTGTCTCTCAGGAAATTTTATCTCTCTGTTTCCTTTGTCCTCTAGACAAACATTTGGAAGCATGGCAGTAGCATTCCCAGTTTACCAGTTCACTGTTTTAGTGGTTACAATGGAAGATTTTCCCACATAGCTTAGGCAGCTCCAGCCATGCCCTTACACATGAACTAGTCATTAACCTTGGGTGGGTGATCTAGTTGGTCTTGCTTGCACTTGGAGAAAGTATCACACAAAGGAGGAATCACACACATTTGTCTGCTAAATCTCGAATTCTGCCTTGTTGTTTCTTTGAATTAAGAAGTTGACCATAATTCTGCATAAATTCTGACTGCAGCAATAAATCCTCCTGTAAAATTGAGAAAAATGTGTCTGGGGAAAAACTTCAGTCGGTGAAGTGTTTGCCTTGCAAGCATGAAGATCTGAGTTCAGTCCCCAAAACCCATATGACAAAGCCTGGCACAATGACATGCACTTGCCATCCCACTGCTAGGGAGGCAGAGACAGGAGGATACCTAGGGCTTGCAGGCTGTCTAGACTAGACCACTTGTGAGTTTCAGGATAGGGAGAAACTGTCTCAAAAATAGGTGGACACAGCCTGAGGAATTACACCCTAGATTGCCCTCTGGCCTACATGCGTGCACACACCCCCACACATATACTCATGCACACACATATATACACACATGCACCATTTTCTCTGACTAATTTAATGCTCTTAAAAATCAGCAACACTAGCTGGGCTGTGGTGGTGCACGCCTTTAATCTCAGCACTTGGGAGGCAGAGGCAGGTGGATCTTTGTGAGTTCAAGGCCAGCCTGGTCTACAAGAGCTAGTTCCAGGACAGGCTCCAAAATCCACAGAGAAACCCTGTCTCGAAAAACCAAAAAAAAAAAAAATCAGCAACACTAAAAGGATTGCCTGCTATAATGTTCTGATGAATAAATGGAATATAACAGGCGGTCTTATAAAAACTTAGAACTGCCTGTCAGATGGATCATCCATTTTCATCTGTTTTAATTGATATGTGAAGAAAAATAAGTGAAATCATAATTAGTTGTATAAAGAATACCCAGATCACTTGAAGTAAAAGATTTTGAGGGAAAATAGTCTTGTCTTTTAAACCATTAATAGAATACAAGTCTAAACATCCTATATAAACCATTGGGTTTATTCAACTAATAATATTCTTTGCTTGCAAAGTAGAAGGAGGTGATAGTAATGAAGGTCTAATTATCCAGGACCACAGTGTGATTTAAGGCGACATCTGTTAGGATTAAACGATAAGGTGCTGACCCTATGGCTTCAGAACATAGAGAGAAAGCTGAGCAGTGGTGGCACATGCCTTTAATTCCAACACTTGGAAGGCAGAGGGAGGTGGGTCTTTGAGTTTAAGCCCAGCCTGGTCTAAAAAGTGAGTTCCAGGACAATCAAGGATACACAGGGAAACCCTGTCTCACAAAACAAAAATATAAAAAGGAGGGAAAAGGAGGAGGAGAAAACAGAAGGAGGAGGAGGAAGAGAAGGAAAATGAGGAGGAGGGGAATGAGAAGGAAGAGGAAGAGGAGGAGGAGAAGGAGGAGGAGGTGAAGAAGAAGAAGAAGAAGAAGAAGAAGAAGAAGAAGAAGAAGAAGAAGAAGAAGAAGAAGAAGAAGAAGAAGAAGAAGAAAAAGAAGCCAAGCATATTGACAACTGTGTGTCATTTAATACTCCAGATTTTCCATAAATGCCCTTCCAAGGCCTGCAACAACATCTCTTGATTTGTTTAATCAAAAGTCTGTGCTGCCCCCTGGGTTAGGATCTGGAAAGCTCCATGGTGAATAAGAATTTCAAATTACTCCAGTTTCCATCAAAGTGTGAGAGCCATCCCTTTATCCACTGAATATGATGAAACTGAGCTGACTGGCTACTTGAAATCCCCTTCTCTCCTTTTGATCACATTTTCCTACGTTCTATTTAATTATTTATAACCAAGTGGCCCCTTTTTGCCTAAAGGATATTTTGATGTCTCTTTTTAAAAAATGTAGGTTTCATCTGTACACAAATAATTATATAGGGGGAAAAAGCCTGTTGAAAGAATTAACCCCAGTGTAGAAAGAGTGGAGAGGCCACGCTCCAGTTTCCTTTCAGTTGTTGTGATGAAACAGGTGGGCCAAAATCAACTTAAGGAAGAAAATTTTCCTTCCAGGATACAGTCCATTATGGAGATATTTCAGGGAAGGTACTCAAGGAAGACCTTGAAGAAACTATGGAAAGAACACTGCTTTCTGGTTTGCTCACTTGCAGGCTCGTCTATAACTATCTTCCTTACATATCTCAGGACCATTTGCCATGGGATGTTTCCAATCTCAGTGGGCTCGGCCCGTCTGTATCAACAAAATAATCCTCCAACACACATGGTCACAGGCCAATCTGCTCTAGGCATTCCCTCCACTGAGACTCCATTCCCAGGTGACTCTAGGTGGCATTGACAGTTAAAGATATATAGGACAGGGGCACAAAGGCATGCTGGATGTGGCGGCTCAGGGGCAGGAAGGCTGAGGCATGAGTTGATACAAACAGATTCTGATAATGTTCTGTTTTCATTTGACATGGACCCTGTCACGACGTGTGATAGGACACTAAATATTTCATATTTCATAACCCAAGCCACTGGTGAAAGTCATGTATTACATTCTAGAGAGATCGCACCAGATACCAGCAGATTTTAGTCTGAGGAAGGCAAATTCCCCTACATCTCATTACTAACTTTCTTAAGGACTGTAGAATGAAAGAAAAAAGTAGCAGGAATAAGATTCCATCCAAGGGGCTATGCAAGCTACCCAGGGAGAAAACCAGTCAACCCAGCAAGTCCAATCTAGCTGTAATTCCTACAAGCCATAACCATGACCAACATGGCAAGATGTTTCAAAAGGTATGGTGGTGGCACTTATATCCTGTGGGTGACCAAGAGCCGGTGAATTGGAATGTAAGACATGCTAGATAGAAGGAAATTCATGTCTAGCACTGCAAATTTAGGCAACTGCCCATGACTAGTGAGGTCATGGAACCCAGGTGAGCGCCTACTACTGCCACTTGGCCAAACCAGTACAGCTCCTAATTGTGTTCTAAATACTCGTGCTTATACACCCACAGAAAAGTGTAGCTCTTACCCTCACCAAGGAAACATCTTTAGGGGACAGAGATCATTACAGAAATCCTCACTTGTCAAGATGTAGAGAATAACTGAGAGTAGGGGGCCTGTCCCCAGTTAAAACATTTACAACATAACCCCTGCACCCAAGGCTCATAGACATTTACAGAAACAGGGAGCAGAAGACTGTACGAATGAGACAACCAAGATATCTGCTGTGAGGTAATATCTTCTGCACACCTCAGGGAAACTGTACCCATGAGCTCACAACAATGTGGTTAGTGGGAAAAAGTAGCAATAATAAAATTAAGTAAATAAAAGCATAAAAGAAGACACGAAGTGGAGGTGGGTAGGTGGGAAGGGTTGGATATGAGAGAAGCTGAGAGCAGGAGTGGTAGGAAGGAACGGGGTGAATATAATCAAAATACATTGTGTGAATTTCTTAAAGAATAAAAATATTTCTAATTGCCATCAAAATTGCTAGTGCCCCACTCTTGGGCATATACCCAAAGGACACTTCATCCTGCCACAGGAACGATTGCTCCAACGTGTTCACTGATGCTCTACTAATAATAGCCAGAAATTAGAAACAGCCTCGGTGTCCCTTAACGGAAAGATGTATAAAGAAAATGTAGCATATTTACATAGTGGAATATTACTCGCCAGTTAAAACATAAAATCATGAAATTATCAGAAAAAAAATGGATGGAACTAGAAAAAGTCATCCTGAGTAAGGTAATTGTTTACCAGAAAGATTGAGAAAGAAAAAAAAGGTATGTATTTGCTTATATGTGGATATTAACTGTTAAGTCAATGGTAGCCAAGCTATGATATGTAGAAGCACAGAGGTTAAGAATTGAGTAGGACTGGAGGGGGACAGATAGATCTCACTAGGAAAGGGAATTAGAATAGATAGTTACAGATGGGTAGAAGTAGAGCTGGGACAGGAAGATCAGGGTAGGTGAATAGACAAGGGGGGATAAGGGAGAAAATATGGGGAGAGATAGCTAAAATTAAGGGCCATTTGGGGGTAGTAGAAGCTTCCTAAAATATATACATACATGAAAACAATCTGAATGAAATCACCAAATAATGAGAGAGACAAAGCCTCAAATGGATATCTCTCATCACCAAATGAAGCTTTCAATTCCAGAACTGGGTTACATCTAATTGAGTTATTGGCCAAAAGGGTCCCATGGACTCTCCAGACAACCCAGGCTTGTTGCCCAAATTGTAGGTTGCTCTCCACAAATTGACAGCAAGTCCCCCATTGCTGAAGACATCACTTACACAACTCATTGAACATAGAGAAGCTAAGTGGATGCCTACATAGAGCCCTCACCATTCTGTACTAGCTTCTTTTGTACAGGAAGGTGCTCTGTATGCTACTAAAAGATAAGCACCAAACCAGCCACAGATACTTTGCTCTACAATGGCCTCCTGCCTGCAATATTTGCTAGGGCAATGGTGGCACAAAGTTTGTGGGAGCAAACAGTCAATATCTAATTTGACTAAAGGCTCACGCCACAAGATGGAACCCATACCCAACACCTCTCGGGTTACTGAGAATCTGAAACTAGGTAGCCCAGGGACCTAGAGTAAAACCAAATACTACTGTTTTAAAAAATAAAATTAAAATGAAACCTAACAATAAAATTACTTCTAATGATGTTCTGCTTAACTTATAGATCAGGGCCTTGTGCAGGTGCTGTGGAATAATCCTCTGCACTCTGTAACATTTGTCACTCAAACTGGCTTAATAAAATGCTAGTTGGCCAGTAGTCAGAAAGGAAGTTTAGACAGAGCAACCAAACTAGAGACTATGGGACGGAGAAGGGCAAAGTCAGGGGACACCAGTCAGATGCAGAGAGAGCAAGGGGAGCATGCCATAGTGAGAAAAGGTACCGCCACATGATAGAGTATAAATAAGGAGTATGGGTTAACTAAAACTGTAAGAGCTTGGTGTGGGAAGTGTTGGAGGAAGCTGCTTATTTGTCCCCGGCTACTGAGCCCTGAAATAATCACATAGAAACTATATTATTTAAATCACTTCTTAGCTCTAGCTTCTTAATGGCTAACTCTTTTATCTTATTTTAACCCATCTCTATTAATCTGTGCATCATCATGAGGTCATGGCCTACCAGCAAAATTTCAGCACATCTGTCTCTGGTGGCAGCTCCGTGGATTCTCTGTGACTCCACCCTTCTTTCTCTTAGCATTCAGCCTAGCTTTCCATGCCTAACTAAGTTCTGCCATGCTATTGGTCCAAAGTAGTTTTTATTCATTAACCAATAAAAGCAACATATAGACAGAAGGACCTCCCACACCAGGGAAGTTTGTCTGTTTATGTGTTGCTTTTATTGGTTAATGAATAAATCTGTTTCAGCCAATGGCTTAGCAGAAACAGAGCTATGTAGGAAAACTAAACTAAATGATGGGAGAAAGAAGGCAGAGTCAAAGAGAAGCCATGGAGCCAAAAGAGGAGAAAGACGCCAGCCGCCAGTGAGCCACCAGCCAGAACCTTGCCAGTAGGCCACAAGCCTCATGGTAAAATCTAGATGTTAGAGCTAGCTAGTAATATGCCTAATCAATAGGCCAAGCAGTGATTTAATTAATACAGTTTCTATGTGGTTATTTTGGGAGCTTGGGCAGCAGGAACAAGAGCTAGTTAATAATAAGCCTCTGTGTGGTAATTTGGGAAGCAGCTGCCAGGTATTTGGGACTGAATGGCTCCAAGACTGGAAACGTCCAACTACACTCAGTCATCATCAGAGAAATTCTTCCTGCAGTAGATGGGAACAAATAGAGAGATCCACGGCCAGATATTATACGGAGAATGAGAGACCTTGGAACACTCAGCTCAGCAGGTTTCTATCAATGCCCCCCGCCAGGGCTCAGGGAACACCTTAGAAGAGGAAGCAGAGAACACTGTAAGAACCAGAGGGAGTGGAGGACAGCAAGGAAACACATCCTTTAAATCAGCATGTTCAAAGCTCATATGAACTCACAGACATTGATATAATATTATTGATATAATATATTGATATAATATATAATAATATTACATTATTATCCCTTAGAAGCCCTTATTTTTGCTATTTAGAGACAGAAAGGGATGGATCTGGATGAGAGGTGGAGGTCCTGGGAGGGGAAAGGGGAGAGGAAATTATAATAAGGATATATTATGTGAAAAAAAATCTATGTTCAATAAAAGGAAAGAAACCTTGTGCTAGTTGTGCTAGATCCTAAAGAATTCTGACACTAAGGGGTTTTGTGTTAATCATACCATCACTCATAAGAGGCCACAGTCAGTTCCAGCAGTCAACCTAGATTACAAAAGATGAAACCAGTTTGAAATCCCTTTCCCTATTCTTTTGTTTTGCCTTACTCCTGGAAGGAGTCCTGGAAGATTCCTAGAAAGCTGCTGGTCTCAGGTCTCTGTTGGAATCCTGAAAATGTAGGCTCTAACACCAGTAAAGGAATACCTCAGCAACATGATAAATGATCTTGCTAGTGAGGGTGAGGGCAAGCAGGCAAAAAGCTAAAGCCGTCATCTTCCCTGTCCTCTTATGTGGGCTGCCACCAGAAGGAGTGGCCCAGGTTAGGGTGAGTCTTCCTGTGTCAAATGGTGCAATCGAGAAAAATCCCTCCCAGGCACTCCCAGATCCTTGGGTTTTAGTTGATTCCAGATGTAGTCAAGTCTACAGCTATACCATCCTGAATGTGCCCAATCTCATCTTACGCAGATGTAGTCAAGTTGCCATACAATATTAGCTATCACAATTGGTAAGTCCAGTCCTACAGGATGCCTTTGTTCAGGGCCTGTGGATGGAGAGGGCAGTAATGAGAATCCAGGCTTCATAGGTTGAAGCCAGGTGGCTGCACTGTCAGTTAAGGATATTGGTCCCAGCTCTGATTCACTCCCTGAACTTCCACTCCTTTATCCAGATAACATGGAGGTTAGGAATCCCTAGTTAGGAAATTATAAAATCTGAACTGCTAAGAAGAGAAGCAGAAAAAAATCCAAGAGAAATGAGAATTTAGGTGAGATAACTTTAATGCCTTCAACATCCTCCAAGCTCTTCTCGGGGCAAAAACATGAATGCCCAGTTTCAAAGAAATTGGTACTTATGGAATGGATGGAAACAAGTGAAGATCTTGGGCTTAAGGCAACATAGAAGGAATTAGATAGGCTACATGTTAAGAGATGAGTGTAGGCAAGTCTTCCTGTCCCGACTGCGTGCTCCTAAATAACCAACAGCTGCTTCCCAAATAACCACTCAGAGTCTTAATGTTAACTGTGGATGCTTGGCCAATAGCTCAGGCTTGCTACTTTCTAAATCTTATGTTTAGATATTTTGTATCTATGTTTTCCCATGTGACTCATGGCTTATTACCTCATTTTCTACACATCCTGTTTCCTCAGCTGCTGGTTGGTGTCTCCTCTGACTCCCCACTTCTTCTTCCCAAAGTCCTATGTTTGATTGTTCTGCCTAACTTTATCCTGCCTTGCTATAGGCCAATCAACTTCCTTATTATCCAATGAGAGTAATACATATTCACCCTGTACAGAAGGATTATTCCACAACAGATGAGAGTTGTTTCTCATGACTAGTCTTGGCGAAGGAATGTTTTTCTTTTACCAATTAGGCCTTTTATTTTTACTTACTATTTTGGGATTTATGATAACAATGACTTCATCCACATCTAGCCTGCCTATTGAACTAATTTCTGATGAAGCAGAAGCTTTTTTGAGTAGCTATGAACCTTGATTTAAGAGGGAAGGCGATGTCAAATGATAATCAGTTGCCACTAAGCATTGTAGCAACGCATATTCTTGCTAAAAATGAAATGTCTATTACGAGAGCAAATTAAAAGCACTGCATCACACAAAGGAATGCTAGTACAAGTATTTTTTTGACCCAGAGGAGCATGCCCAGCAAAGGGCATTGTTAAAGTTGTGCAGATTTAAAGGAGTGAAGAGGGAAAGACACAGTTAGCTATGACAGGGACAAGGGCGATACAACCTGCAGCCACGGGTAAAGGTCTGTGTGCCCATCAAGGGGAATTATGCCCTCAACCTTGCAGAAGCCAGTGTGCCAGAGCCATACATTTTGTATAATAAAGGGAGGAAACCTTTGCTTTATTTAGAAAGATTTCACAAGATTAAAAATTTTTAAGTAATTTTTAAAACATTTCATACTTGAGTTAAGATTTTATTGCACTTGAAAAATTAACTCACACAGATGAGACTGCTCTCATCTTCACAAAGTAACTGAATAATAGGATCATTTATTTTATATCTTTTAAATGCATATTTTCAATAAACAAACAACTTATTCAGTATGTCATTTCTGCTTGGATTTCTTACATATATAAGTGAATATGTAAAACTTTTCATTCCAAAAAATTTAATATGGACCCTGCTACTGTCCTCTAATTTTATCTTCTTTCTAGTCTTTTTTCCTCAATGAGACTGTGGAATCCTCAACCAGCAGATGTGTTGATGATACCCTTTGTTAAATAATACTTTGTATTTTTGTTTTGTTTTGTTTGAGACAGGGTTTCACTATGTAACTCTGACTGTCCCAGAACTCACTATGGAGAACAGGTTGGCCTACAACTCAGAACTCACAGAGATCTGCCTAAATCTGACTCCCAAGTGCTGAGTTTAAAGGTATATGAGACCTCGCCCAGCTAATACTTTGTATTTTAATCTTCCATTCTTGTCTCTTTTTTTCCATATTTGTGTAGTCACCGTGGTACTGACCCTGAAATGTGTGAACATCCCTCTGTTAATAGGGTCTTACCTAAGATACAGTTAGAGCTCACTCAAAGCAGACCCACATAAAAGAAGCAGTATGCATCCTGGGGGAGCCAACTTGTTTTGTTCCTGACCAATGGTTATTTCCAAAGATTCTCTAGAAAGCATTTAGAGATGTTGTGTCTGGGCATCTAGTTTGAAAAGCTCCCCAAATATCGTGTGGGTTGATAATCTCTTGACTAATTGGCAAAACAGTTTATAACATGTCAAACTTTGACAAGCCAAAAATGTATAACTAAATTCATGTTTATATATGTGTTTTTATGTGATCATTACCTTGATGGCAATGATTGAATGTTTTTAACACACCAGACTTTCTCCTATGCCCTTTACCTGTCAATATACTGCCCAAGTAATCTGTATTCTAACTTCTACCTCCATAGATTGACTTTTGAGTAAAAAGACATGTATTTACATATTTACAAGTGCCCACGAGCTAGGTATTGTTTAGTGGCTAAAGATAAATAGAAAAACAAGGAAGAAAAAAGCACTATGGTCCATAGGGAAATGAGAATAAGTGAATCAGCTTCAGATAAAAATTAAAAAAAAAACAGTAAGAACAAAGGAAGTCATCAACAGGCAGTAGATTAGTAGGTGAAAGAAGAGTGGATGTGAGTAGGTGGAGCTGCAGAGTTGACATTTGGCCTGAGAACTGACTGGTGAAGAACAGGGAGAGAAGCCCTCTGCAAAAGGGAACTGAAAGTACAAAGGCTCAAGACAGAAAGAGCACAGCACCAGGAGGAACTGAGAGGCCAGTGTGGCTGGGCTCCCTTGGTAGGGAGAGGAAGGAAAGGTC
The DNA here is from genome assembly GCA_028555095.1 of Dicrostonyx torquatus. Lineage (NCBI taxonomy): Eukaryota > Metazoa > Chordata > Mammalia > Rodentia > Cricetidae > Dicrostonyx > Dicrostonyx torquatus. Next base: position 4,418,076 of record JAQHUG010000117.1, on the reverse strand, counting down.
CTGAGAAGCCACCAAGAGAGTAGACCAGGAGCTAGAAACGCAATTGCTGGGTAGGCCACTTTCAAAGACTTGGAAAGAAAGACATTGGGATAATCACACACACACACACACACACACACACACACACACACACACATTTAATTACCTTAAAATAAGCTTTTCTCAGAAACAACCTTTAGCACTTGGATAAACAAAGGCTGCTGGGTATGGCTTACAACTGGGTGGCAGGTCAGGGAGGGAAGGGTTCCAAAGCAGAAGGCTTTCTGAAAACATAATTATACACACTGCATATAACAAAAGGAAAATGACTCTTCAGGTAACAAGTCCTCCACAATGTGGGTGCTATTCTTTGCATTTTTCTAGGGCTAATTAGAGAGAGCTGGGAAACATACAATGCTGCCCACAGCCTTACCAACCTATTGTGGGCACTTCTAATTTCAGATAAATGAAACCCTTGGTTACCACCCTCAGCTTGTCTTGGAACAGCCATTGTATTATCAGAACAGATGAGCAAAAATCATAGCCTTCTGGATATCTCTAAAGGGTACCTTTCTCTATGGTCAGGTACAAATACAAATCATGTCACTCTGTTAATAAAACAACTCCCAAATTTATTTGCTCATAGAATCTTCCGTCTTAAAAACTTAATTTCTTTTTTCATGCATTATCACACAAAATGATATATTTCTGTGCTGTTTGACTTAATTAGAACATTGACATTTACATGAGTGATGTCACTATGGATCTCAAATACCTGTATCAGTTTACATCCTTTTAGCAAATACTATGTGTATGGACATTTCTGTTCATATGAATGCATGCAAATCAATTTAACAGTTGTCTGCTAGAAGGTCAACCAACACCTTTACAACTTAAATAAATTTGATAAAAAACTGTTTTATCAAACAGATCATAATGCTTTTCTAGGGAAAAGAAAACTCAATAAGACAGTGCATAGTTATAATAGTAACTTCTAGGGGCCAGAGAGGGATGATTCAAATTAAGAGCACTTGCAGCTCTCTCAGAAGACACAGCTATTTAATTCTGTGTGACTTCTGTTTCCTCATCCCTGTAATGGGCATAATAAGATCACAAACTCACAAGATTGTTCCAAAGATAAGCTGAATTAAGACATGCAGAAGGACTGGGGAGATGATTGCTCAGAGGGCAACATTACTTGCTGTAAAAGTGTGAGGGCTTGAGTTCAATCTATCACCACCATCCCCCAAACCAATTAGAAAGCCAGACGTGGTACACACTTGTAATCCGAGCGTGGGGAGAAGGAGTCAGGGCCACTGGCCAGCCTGTCCAGCTGAAAACTAAGCTCTCAGGTCATTCTGACACCCCGACTTAAAAAAATAAGGTAGTCAAGCAATTGAGGAAAAAGTCCTGCTGTCAACCTCTGGCCTCCATATGTGCCTGCATTCTTACATACATGTACATGCACACATACACCCTACACATATGAACATAGACACACAAACACAAAAGACAAGCAACCTTTTTAGTATAGTGCTGAGCACACAGGAAGACTTTAAGAATTATTGATGTGGCAGGAAAGGTGTGGATGGTTCCTTTTCCTAATGCTGGGCTCACTGGCTAGTCAGTTTGAGGACACTGATTATCATTTCATCCTTTAAGTAAGTTTCTGAGTTACCAAGACTTTATCCCTTAGAGGCTCTTCAAGACTCAACTCTGTCAGTTTTCGTAGCAAGAAATATATTAAAATTTTCCTTTGCAGATGTGTTTATTGCACAAGTTTTTGTTTTCATTTTGATACTGATATCAATGTAGTAAGAAGCTGGCTGACTCATTTACGGTGACCCGCTTTTCTCTTTCTCTTTTTTTAAATTTTATTTTGAGTCCACATGTGTTCACTGCTATCTAAAATCAAACATGTCCCCCAAATTCTACAAGTGTTACCAAGCTTACAGGCTTACCTGAAGATATTTCTGTGATCAAAAGTTCGGAGTTACTTTAAATAATGCATTATTTTTTCCAATAGCTCAAACTTGCTAACATTTAATTGGGTACACAAAGAAAAGCCTCGCATTACTCCAAACTGTGATTTGTGTAGGTCATTTCCTTGTTCTCCCTAAGCTTTTCAGAAATGCAAAATGACACATACAATTAAATAAGCCTGGCAAGCCAAACGAACTGGTGAGTGCATTACAAATAGCATCAAAAATTATACTTCAGATGTTAACTGGTTTGTCCTGATTTAATAACGACTTGCATCATTTGACAGATGAGATAAGACCTTCACCTTTAGCCTTTTCATTCACACATCTAGCGGTGGAAATGTGTTCTTACCATCCGGTGTCTTGCTTCTGAAGTGCCTGGGTGATCTTTGCCTCATTTCAAGCAGTCAGGGCTCCTGGGCCAAAAAGGCACTCCCCTTGCTGTCTTGCTTGGCAGGAAGAAGGCTAAGAACTGGATGAACCATGAAGACTCAGCTGTAGCTCTGCAGAACCTTCTAGGTCAAGTTGGGCTCATTGTCTTAGTCTGTGTTGCAAACAGATTGCTGCTATTGAGGAGGCTTTTTCTTTTTTACTTCCATCCTTGAGGACACAGTCCCTGTACTTTTTAGGAAAGTGTAAATCTCTGCAGTTGTTTGGCACTCTTTCCAAGATGGCAATGATTTTAGCACCTTTTATCTTCAGATATAGCAATTGAAGAATAAAACTGAGAGTGGTGTGCAGGGAAAAGGGGAAACAGCATGATTTCTGCAGTCCTTTATTGTTTATTGTATTATGCTAGGCAAAATGAGTCCCCCTACACACACACACACACACACACACACAAACACACACACATACACTTGTACTATATGAGAGAAGAGAATCAGTAAGTATATGGACAGAGAGGAAAAACCAAGGGCCAGCTAGAGCACTGTGGATTACAAATGTGAACAGTTTTCTTGGTAGAAACTGGATGGAGTGAGCCTCTCTCCCAAGATTTCATATGTTAAAACCCAAGCGCGGAACTGATGATGATAGTACTAGATGGTGAAACCTTGTGGAGATAATTAGGCCAGAGTGTGGACTCCTCAGAAATGGGAATATGCTTTTTCACAGCAGAAGCCTGAGAACTAACTTGCTGTCTTTCTGCCATTTGAAAACACAAGAAGTTAGCCCACTGCAACCAAAAGAGGAGCCTCACTAGAATCCATCAATACTGGCATCTTGATACTTGACATGCAACCACCAGATCTATGAGAAATCAGATGTTTGCTGCTTTTATGTCACTCAGCTTTTGGTACTGCCTTACAGGAAGCCAGAACTAGAACAATCAGTATGATTTTAAAGGTGCTATTCAGGAAAAATGTTAGACATAAAATTCAAAAGATGAGCAAGTGACTCTAAAGTATAAAAGTGTCAGTGGTTTAGTAGATTTTAGTAGTATAGATATACTAAGTATAGGAGCAACAGAGGTCCTACTATCAATGGTCACCTCACTGCTGTATGCATTCATAGAATAATTAAGAATAAATATTTGTTGTAGAATATTATCTTAAGATGTATCGCATTTGTTTATGCTGTGGAACATTTGTTTTAATGATGCAAAGTTGTGAAGTGTTCTTTTATGTTGCCTCTGTTCAACTCTGTGAAGCTGTCTAAAATACCTGACCGTCTAATAAAGAGCTGAACGGCCAATAGTGAAGCAGGAGAAAGGATAGGAAAAAGGGACTGGCAGGCAAAGAAAATAAAGAGAAAGAGAAATCAGGGATCAGAGGAGGAGAGAGAAAAGGAACAAGAAAAGAAGGGCCAGTTGCCCAAATACACAATCAGCAATGGAGTAAGAAGGAAAGAAAAGTAAGATAGAGACAGAGAAATGTCAACTCCCAGAGGCAAAAGACAGATGGGATAATTTAAGAAAAGCTGGCTGGAAAGAAACCAAGCTAAAGCCGGGCATCTATAAGAAATAAGAGATTTCTCTGTGTGTGATTTGTTTGGGAGCTGGGGAGCAAGTCTTCCCCCCTCCCCACAAAAGCCAAAAGTGCAAGGAGTAAAAAGCAAACAAGAAATATTTGTCAGTGGGAAGGCGGAGCATGGTCATTCCGCCAATAGGAGACCTGAGGGTTTGATAGATCACTCAGACTCCATCCAACTTCACTTCCTTTTTTAAATTAATCAATTTATTTTACATCCCCTGGCCACAGTTTCCCCACCCTCCTCTCCTTTTCTATTCAGAGAAGGGCAGGCCTCCCAAAGATATAAGAAAACATAGCATATCAAGTTGCAGTAACACCAAGCTCTTTGCTTTGTATTAAGGCTAGACAAAGCAAGTCAGTATGAGGACTAGGGTTCCAAGGCCAGCAAAGGACTCAGAGTCAAAGTTTCACTTCTTCAGAATTTCCCTCCTTTGGCTGTCAACGTAAGATGACTAAAGACACATGAGTAAACAAGGAAGTACAAATAAATATATTTCAACCGTTAATGTGAACCTAGTCAACCGGGTCCCTGTGTGATGTACAGTCATCTTCTCCATGTCTAGCCATCTACCAGCTACCTAGTCCCTAATGCAGAAAGCTTGGGACCAGTTTCTTAGAGAGCATTGGTAAAAGTGTGTGATTTTAACGCGTCCTCCTGTTTTAAGAGATCCTACAAGGGAATAGATCCACTGTATGTATCACTAGTGGAATTGTGTGTAGCAAGTGCTTGACAAGAAGTATTCCAAAAAGTCTGGGACGATGACTCAGTTGGTGAAGTATTTGTCACACAAGCACAAGAACCCAGGTTTGGATACCCAGCACTCATAAGAAGCTGGGCTGGCATCAACAAACACTTCTAATCCCAGGGCTAGGGCAGGGCAAGATAACAGGACTCCCTGGGTTTGTTGGCCAGAAAGTCTAGGCAAATCAGAGAGTTTCAGTTTCAGTGGGAGAATTTGTCACAAAACCTAAGGTGGAGGGTGCTGGAGGGATGGTTCAGTGGTGGTGAAGATCACTGAGGACCCAGGGTCAAGTCCCAACACCTACACCCACATGATAACCCTCAACTATCTCTCTCTCTCTGTCTTGGTTTTTGTTTTGTTGTCTCTTCTATTTTTGGACACAGGGTGTAGCCTGTGTAGCCCTGGCTGTCCTAGAATTCACTCTGTAGACCTCAAACTGAAAAGATCTACCAGCCCTTCTGCCTCCCTACTGCTAGGATTAAAGGCTTGGGCCACCATAGCCTGGCTCAGTCTCTAATTCCAGATCCAGGGGATGTGATGCCCTCTTCTGGCCTCCACGGGTACCAGGCACACAAGTGGTGTAGGCAAAGCATCCATACACACGAAATGATCATTAGAAAAAATTTTAAAAAAGAAATTAGGTGGATCAGCAATGAGAAGTCACCTGACTTGACCGCCTCTGGTACACACACACACACACACACACACACACACACACCCTTACACTCATGGACACCTACAAGAAAGGAAGAAGTAGTACAGATAACTTTATCTTCCTGGAACTAACAAATCTGTGAGATGTGCCCAGCTGTATGTTTAAACATGATTGGTTACATAGGTGTGCAGATGGAGTCAGAGGCAAGCACTCGAAAATGACGTGGCAGAAAGTGTAGTTTGTACTCCTCAGACCTTCAAGTCTAGTTCAGAGTTTATCAGCTTGAGACAAATATGGGTTGGGCATGGTGAGATGGCTCAGCAATCAAGGACATTTGCTACTCTTCCGGAGGACCCAAGTTCAACTGCCACCACCCACATGGCGGCTTACAGCCATCTACAACTCCAGTGTCAGAGGGGCTAACTGTCTCTTTTGACCTCTATGGACAAAACATACATGCACATAAAATAAATACAAATTTGTTAAAACAACAAAATATGAATGCTTGGCAGAGCATTTAAAAGAAACTTTAAAACCAGATAAAATTGTAAACACATTTACAAGTGTAAATATCTTATCATAATGTTTCAATAAATTGTATGTCTCTAATTGTCATACAAGTTCACACATTCACAACAACCAGGACAGAGTATCAAATGTCTGTGTAAAATATTAGTTATAATTCATTCCCTTTCAAATAATGTGTCTCATAAAATTATATTCTGCATGTTTTATTTCCATCTTTGATCATTTTAAACTCCATTTTATTTGCAAGAAAAACGTCAATGAAATGAAATTAACTGAAAAGGGCAAAGAAACAAGAGTATATAATTGATACTAAAAGGGAGAAACATAAATAAAAAACCACTAATATGTAGAAACATTTAAAAAAACACTCAAGTCAGTCTCAAGAGCCCTTCTCTCTGACGACAAATGTTTTTAAACATTGGAACATGTTGCTAAGGGAGATAGGGAATCTCCCTTTCCCAGAAGTCTTTAAAAATAGGCTCACATCTGTTTGGATGGGATCCTAGTGGGAAGATCTGGTTAGGCATCTCCTTGAGGAACCCTGTCCACTGGTCAATCTCCCTTCAGACTGTGGACAACACAACTTCAGATCACCTGGAAAACTGAAGACAGCACTTTCACTGTCTTACAAAATTTTTTCCATCGCTCTTTCTGAAGCTTAAGTAGGTAACGGAATTATTCAGGATATATGGACAATAATGGGCAGCAAAAGCTAAATCTTACTCACCCATTTGCAAAATTTTCCCCAAATATTAAGAAACCAGAAAGGAACCAAGCTTATGTTTCTGCAAGAAAGCTGAAAATAAGGCGGTGTAGAGAATCTTGTGTGTGTGTGTGTGTGTGTGTGTGTGTGTGTTCTTTTGAATCACTCAGCTTTGAAGGAAGTTGACCTTCTGATACTCCTGCCTCCACATCTAGAGAACTAGGACTAAACTTGTGTATCACATCTGGTTGTGTGTGGTGCTGTGGAACCAAACCCAAAGCTCCATGTATCTTAGGAGAGCATCCTATCAACCCCGCCCAACCCCAACCCCACTCACTTTGTCCTTCAGGAAGACAGTCTAAAAAATGAAGTCACGAGTTATTGGGGGTTTACACTAGTATAATTTTGAAGGTGCTGTTTAAAATGGAAGGAGAAAAGGGGGGAAAAAAGCTAACAAAGTCTGTGATAGTGAATATCACACCAAATTATGTTTTAAAATTCTAGTACCAGAACATCACAAATTGAGGGGTGAAACATATTTTATTGATTGCTTGATCTGCACTTATGATTTTGTTCTTCATTTTAATTGCATATTGTTGATTACATATCAAGACTATTTTTCTATCTTTTTCTATACAAAGTATACAAAGAAAAGAGTAACTTATTCACAGTCTTTCTTCTGGTAGAATTTATTTCTCTCTCTTTTTTTAAGATGTGTTTCTTCTTTTGGTTTCCAGTCTAGTCACAGTTATAGCATTGCATTTTCAGGACTTTTGATAACTGAGGGGAAACTGCTGTCATATTTCTTTCATATATGATTGACCAAGCTGCTAAGATTTCAGGCCACTGCAAAATCTTTTTGGTTTCCTAATTAGGGCTCAGCATTTCATAGTCTCTTATTTTCTGCACCTTGTCTAGTTATGGATCTCTGAGTAACTACCATCTGAAAAAACAAACAAACCAAAGCGTCTCTGAGGAGGCTGTCAGACACACTAATCTATGGGCTTAATGATAAATCATTTTGAATTGGTTTAATACTAAATTTATTTAGCAGAATCATTTAGAATAATAATTTCCCCCAGGCCTATGCCTCATTTCTCCAAAGGTTCTTGGTCCCAACTTTGGTACAATTATGGGTTACAATTTAGGGAGTGAGCCTAAAATCAAGGCAGAAGTGGCTGGTTACTCCCATGACATTCCTGACAGTATTGCGTTTGTAGGCATGTCTTGCCTGTCATTGCTGTCACTCACATGGTTCACATATGAGCAAGAGAATTGGTGATTACTTTTCTCTTCAGCACCTTACAGCATGATAAAAGCTAACTAGTAGGGACAAAGCTTTCAGGTGACCGCCTGCTAGATTTCCCTGCATTCTATAACTCAAGTACATTCAAACAAAAGATCTTTCCATCAAGTTCTAAGTTCTTTAGGTAATCAAGAGCAACACCAATAAACCGCAATGTTTGGGGGCTCGTCTATAGGACCTCACTGGCCAACAACTCCAGGAGAGCTGACCCATTTCTGGCACTGGGATTTTTATTTACTAACCTGTGGGGTTCAATTGGGCATCACTGCCTCTTTATAGGGGAACTCCATAAATATTTTTGTATGTGTATATGTAGCATCATACATCAGCAGTAGTAGGTTCCATATGAATTTTTAAAAGTTTTTAGCCTTAGTTATCCCTTCAGTATTCCCTTCCCTACCTTTCCCTCCTAACTTTCTTCCCAGTTAACCCTTTCTGTTCCATTATTCCCCCCTTAAACCTTTATTCCATTATGTTCTTTCTCTCCTCTCTTGAAAGCTCATTCATAGCCTCTTACTAATTTCCTGAATATGAGTATTCCAAATGAAACATATGTATCTGAGAATATAAAGTTAACACCCACAAATGAAAAGAAACATACAATTTTTGGTTTTTTTGGATAAAGTTTACCTCACTCAGAATGGTGTTTTCAAATCCATCCATTTAATGTCAAATTTCATAATATTATTTGTCTTAAGAGCTACATGATATTTTAGTGTATTAATACACCACATTTCCTTTATCCATTCATCAGTTGGTAGGCATCTAAGATGTTTCCATTTCCTAGGTATTGTGAACAAAACAGCAATAAATGTGGATAAGCAGGAATCTCTATACTAGGAGATAGGGTTCTTTGGGTATCCTGACATGGCAGACATAAATAGCAATAATCAATAAATCCCATGGAACTATAAAGCCTCTCTACAACAAACCATCAATTGAGTGAAGCGGCAACACACAAAATGGCAAAAAAATTATTTATGAGCTACACATATGGCAGAGGATTATTCACTAGAGTATGCAAAGAACTCAGAAAACTAAGCACCAAGGAAACAAACAACCCAATTAAAAAATGGAGCATGGGACAAGACAGAGAGTTCTTCAATGGAATACAAATGGTCAAGGAACATTTTGTAAAGGCTCCTCCTCACCCTCAGCTACCACAGAAATGTAGATTAAGACTGCTTTGAGATATCATCTGATCCCAATCCGAATGGCTAAGATCACATATACAAATGACACCCAGTGCTGAAATGAATGTAGGGAAAAAGGAAGACTTATTCACGGCCAGTGGGAGTGCAAACTGGTGCAGCCACTAGGAAATCAGTGTGGGGAGGGTTCCTCAAAAATGCTAGAAATAGATCTACCACATGAGTCAGCTCTGTTGCTCTTGGGACTATACTCATGGTACATTTTCATAAGGGTGACTAATTTAAAGTACTCTCCTCCACAGATGATATCAGTTACTCAGTTTGCTGTTGACATTGTTGTTGAGTATGCTGTTATCTTCATTTTTATCGATCAGTGTCAGAATTGCATAGCAAATTTGCAAGAAGTAAAAAAAAGTATTTCCAGTGAGTCCTTGTGATATACTTAAGTGAATAATCTCAGTAAAGAGCACCCAGTACACATAGCTGTTCCTCTCATGAGTTATTATCTGTTCTACAGTCTGAAAATGCTTCTGTTATAATGTGCATACTCCTGTCAGAATAATATCTACACAAGTTAGCACAAAGTGTTTATGCCTGATTCACTTTTTGAATAGCAGTTTAATACTTTGCGCACTTCTCTTTCATGCATTTGGATATGTAGTTTAGAGTTGTGAATCAGTGTGCAGTTCTGAAGTCTTCAGCCGCATCACCTAAGCCATACCAAACCATGCATGCTGGTAGCTTTAGGTTCTTGAAAATAACGTTCTTATTAGTGTTTTGAAAAAATGAAGCAGAACTTATAGTTAATAAAATGCACAAGGACATAGCCTTCAACTTGATGAGTTCTGAACAAGAACAAGACCTTGTAACCATCCCCCAAAACAAGGTGGAGCACCATAGAAAAGTCCGCCTACAGACCACATTTCCCCAGCCCCAGACACATCACATCCATTTGTCCAGTTACTTCTTCATCTGCCCCACATCGAGAGCAGCCACCTTATGACTTCTGTCGCGATAAAACATTTTCCCTGTTCTTAGACTTCACATTAGTGGAATTCTGCATTAAACAATCATTTGTGTGCCCTAGCGTGTTTAGAATGATGGAAGGAACAACCGTGTTGTTGTGTATATTGGTCATTCTCTCTGTTTTATTACTAAGTCTAATTGTGTTGTATAAACATGCTACAATTTGTGTATCCATTCTTCTATTGATGGACATTTGTGTTTTTTTCCATTTGGGGCTATTATAAACAACACAATTTTGAAAACTTTTGGTGCAAATCTCTGTATGGAGATGTGTATTCATTTTTCTTGGGTTAGTACTTGAAAATATAAATGTCCATCAGAGGATATTGAAGGTCTTTGCATTTTAATACCCCATCTATAAGTAAAACACAAAACCAAATCATCAATTGTTGTATCATACTGAGAGTGGCCAATGAATTAGAGTTCCATAAAAACCATTTTAGGGACTGGGACTATAGCCCAGTGATAGGGCATTTGCTTGATATAGATGGACAATGTCCCTTCTCTCTCTCTCTCTCTCTCTCTCTCTCTCTCTCTCTCTCTCTCTCTCTCTCTCTCTCTCCTTTCTGACCTATTCTGAAGAATTCCGTACAATTCCTACTTGTCCCTAAATGTATGACTGTCTCTTCTTGTCCCTTTTTGCTAAACCCTTTCTCTAGCCAGCTGCTGTTCTCACCACCTTCACCTGTCCTATTCAGTCTTGGTAGCCTGATTTAGTCATTTTCCTCTTTGGAAGACCTTTCATACAACCTTCTTCTGATTCCCATCAACCTGAATTCAGTGTTTTGTTTCTGTGTCGCCAGAGAAACCTGTGCTTTCCGCTAATATTGTTTGGCTATTTGTCCATGTGCTTCACTGGGCTCTCTATAATATCTTTTTATTTTTATGTATACAAGTGCTTTGCTTGCATGTATGTGGTGTACAACATGCATACCTTGTGCCTGCTGAGGTCAGAAGAGGGTGTTGTATTCCCTAGGAGTGGAGTCACAGCTATGTGGGCGCTGGGAATTGGACCGAGTCCTCTGCAAGAGCAACAAGTGCTCTTAACCACTAAGTCAACAGCCCGCCCTCACTGGACTCTGATGCAGGTTTCTCAAAGAAGCTAACATCCAGCAAAATTCTTGACTTTGAGTAGGTACTTAACAAATGTCAGTCAAATCAAGGAATGAATACGTGAGAAGATTTGATATCATTGTTAAAGGATAGGAGACTTTACTTTTATACTTCGCATTTCTCAGGTGGAAAATAGTCTATTGCAATACCTGTCTCGAGTTCAGGTTTTGGGCTTATGGCCAGGAGGTGGGATGGGTCTCGTAGTCTATTGGCCATGTTTGCAAGTTTGGAATTCAGTAAGAACATTTGAGGAAAAGATGCCATTTTCCCATTTTCAAAACTAATAGCGAGACTGAAAGAAGATCAGTAGAGCACGGGGTGACTGTGGAGAGACAGAAGAAGGGAGAGCTGTACAGACAGCTGACTCAAGGGTTTGGTGCATCTGGTCTTGGAACTTACAGCTCTTCCTCTCTCTACACACTGTGATCTCTGGCTTGCGGTACCCGAAAGCACAAAATCAGCAGCTTTCTAACGTAAACTTAAGGTTTAGGTACAAACTCAGTTCCTTCACATTCTATTGGTTAAGGATCAGCCTGGAGTCAAAGGGAAGAAGCATGCTTCCAGCTTTCTGGGAAACAAGAGAAGATGAGATAACCAAGAATTTATAGTGATATTCATTGTGCCACACTTTCCCTGAGTCTTAACATCCTGTGAGATAAGTAACCTGCTCCCAGACACTGGAAAAGGCCCAGGTATTGCTAAATACCCAAGCATATTGTCACCACAGAAATGCTGCGTCTGTGATACCCAAGACCAGCAGATGAGGCATAAAGCTCACAGGGTAAGCTCACGTAGTAAGTGGGCAAGGCGGGAAAAAAAATTGATGCTTCAAATCCACCTACTACCTGTTTTCATAAGTAAAGTTTTGTGGGCTGTTATACCTAGTCACTCACGTGTCTACTTATACGGCTTCTTTTGTGTTTTAAGTTCACAGTTGACTAGTTTGTGACTAAGACCTTCTGGCTTACAATATTTAAAATATTAGCTATCTGGCCTTTTATATTTAAAATTTACCAATTCCTGGTGCAGATTGTATAAGCATTACAAAATGAAAACCACGTTGTCAGATTGCTTTCTGCAGGTATTAGGAAAAGTAGAATATTAGCGAGCTGTAAGACAGTTACATATAGATGAATTACTTTTGTTCTTCATTTTCTCTTATGACTGATTATATTCTGCTTTTTAAAATCCATTTGCCTGTGGATTGACACATTTAAGTTATTTGAAGTTTCTGATTATTACAAATGAAACTGCGATGAATATTTGTGTTTGAATGAATACATATATGTGTACATGCATTTATACATAGCACATATATAGATTTAGATTCATATATGAATATACATATATAAATATATATGGATATGTATCTACTGTTGTAAATGTTTAACTTTTTAAGAACCTAGCAATATGCTTTCCAGACAATTTTATCAGCCTGAATGGGAATTTACAATTCCACACTTGCTACATGAGTCCTTCATGTCCATCTAAACTGCTACGCAACAGTCACAGGACGGTGACTTGCATTTTTCTAAGAACTAGTGATGTTAGGCATCTTCTCCCAATTCTTTTGTTGTCCATATTCTTCTCTGGTAAAGGGTCTGCTGAGATCTGTGTCTAAGTTAAAAAAAATATAAAGTTTTCCTTATTGTTGAGTTTTGAACATTCTCATCTTTTGTCCACTATGTTGAATTTGCTAGTGTGACTTGGTTTGTTTTTATCTGTTCTGAACTCTGTTCAGTGATTTTCTTCTTTTGATGACCACCCTGCACTGTTTGGACACTACTGATCATGAAATACAGAATTGTCACTCCGTTAACTTTATTCTTTCCAAAGCCCTCATGGATATTCTAGATCCTTTACATTTCTGCTTAGAATCTGTTACTTTCTACCTCCGCAGCTGGGCCTCTCCTGCTGAGTTTCTCACTGTCTCAAGAACACTTGCAGACACAAGTTCATTCCACATGCCTCAGGGTGCCCTGGAGCTCATTGCCATAGCGACTCTTAACTATGGTGGCATCAGAGATCAAAAGCAACTTGCCTTCTTTCTGCTTGCTCTGTGGCATTAGGATGAGGTATGACCTAGACAGATGTTTAGATGGTCCCAGGAAAGCTAAGCCCTGTTTATCCCTTGTCAACAGACTTGGCCTCTTTTTTTTTTTTTTTTTTTTTTAAATCTGTACTTCTACCTTGCTTTTCTCCATAGTTCCTCTTTGCTCTTGGGACCACTGAACTCTAATTCTTAGCTCAGGGCCTTCAGGAAAAAATCTAATCTAAAGTAATACCAGGGACCGTTCTTTTTTTTTAAAAAAATATTTTTTTATGGTTTATTTAACTTTATTTTCTGGACATTGGTGTGAAGATATCAGAACCCCTGCAACTGGACCTTCAGACAGTTGTGAGCTGCCATGTGGGTGCTGGGAATTGAACCCTGGTCCTTTGGAAGAGCAGTCAGTGCTCTTAACCACTGAGCCATCTCTCCAGCCCCCTCAGGGACTGTTCTAAAAGACAGAACTTTAGCGTTAAAATCTAGAATTTCAGTACTGCGTCAGAACTCGTCCATGTACAAGAGAGTCTGAAACACCAGCCAGAGCCTCTCATTTAGATGGAGAGCAGAGGACAGACAATAACAGAGTCCTAGCCCACATCCACCTCGCAAAACCAACAGAATCCACCTATATGTGCGACCCCAGCTGCTAAGTACTTAGCCATAGGCAGAACCCTCTTATTGGTTCCCTGACCCATAGGATTAGTGATGTCATTGGAGCAAAGGTCAAGAGGAGACCACTGGTGTTACTCTATCTTCTTTCCCACTGAACAAAGCAGTAACCTGGAGGTTAACAGTGTCTTCAAAGACTGGAAGGACGCAGGGGGTAATGATCACACCCAGATTCTTATGTAATTCACCTTTGTGACTTCCACAAGATAACAGATGGCAGTAGAGCACAGAGGATTTCCCTGAACCACTGGAACCATAACCAAGTGATAGTCTCAATCGTCATCGCTCTGCAGCGCCTGATAGCTCTCTTCAAACAGATTATTGTGGCCTCTGACACTTGATATGCAGCTATTGATCTGGTGTGTGCCTTCTAAGGCTCCATTAGGAAGGATGACTCATGCTGAGTTCACCTGGATCACTGACCACGTGTTCATTTCACCTGCTTCCGTTTTATCACTAGCTTTTTCTCTTCATCCACTTTCACTTTCTCCATCCTTCCATTTCTTTGATCACCTTCCAGGTACTTCCGACTTACAAAATTAGCCTATGGCCTAGACCTGGCCAATAAAATCTCACATCTACTGGGATTCAAAGAGAAACACAGAACCCAAGTCATGCCCACTGGGGTTATTTCCAATCAATTATCCTACAGTTATGATCATGGCTGTGAAATATAAATTTCTCTTTGGTGCTTTTTCTGACTCGCTTAGATGTAAGCCAGGAGGTAACTAAAGGCCTTCTTTGCCCTTAGGAGAATCTAGCAGAGACTGTGGTCCAACCAAAGAGAGCAGAGCCTTGCACACACAGTGACTGAATCTCAGTGTCGCGATTTAGAAGACAGATCAGCTCCTCTGGTCCCAGATTCCTAATCTAAGTACAGTCCTTCCTGTGCCTTCATTTTTTACCACTTTAGGTTCAGTGTCCTTATTTTTCATGAGTTCTATGATTCATTTTATTGGTTTTTTTTAAACTGTTTTCCTTAGTTTTAAAGGAAGATAAAAGAACTAGGTTAAACTGAACTTAGAGAACTCACACAACTTACTATATAGATGGAACTTTTCTACTTTGCTTCTCTGTTGTTGTATTAAAACACTGGCCAGAAACAACATGGGAAAAAAAGGGTTTATTGGCTTCCACATTCACATCATAGGACATGACTGAGGGAGGCCAAGGCAGGAAGCTGCTGACCAGGTTACTCCTCATGGCTTGCTCAGCCTGCTTTCTTACACCGCCCAGGATCATCTTCCCAGGGGTGACACAGCTCAAAGTGAGCTCATCCCTCCTATATCAGGCATTAATAATAATTTTTCAAAAAGAGGTCTACTGACACGCCCTCAGGACAATCTACTGGAAGCAACTCTTCAACGAAGGGTCTTTTGTCGCAGCTGACTTGAGCTGTGTCAAGTTGACAAAAGTTCCCAGAACTTACTTCCCTCTTAGTTTGAAACATAAGGTAAGGAAGGAAGAAAAAATTATAATATACAGTCCTTTAGTTTTATTTCATTTAATTAGGATTCTTAAGTTTTAAAGCACTGTTCTTTTTAAATAAGACTTACAAAAAGGTTTTTTTTTCAGGGTAAAATATTAAAATACTGTATCTAGAACATTCAGCCCTCCCAGGATTTTTGTAGATTTTATTATTATAAATATGAGTGGCTAAGGCATTCTTAAGAAACAAATAGCTTTAAGTGCCTTATGAACCAAAGGATGAAGGCCCCAGCTTTGTTCTGTGTTTGAAAGGCAGTTTTTCTATACTTGAGCCCAGGACTGCTCTAAAATCAATAGAGAAGCCTCATGATACTCAGATGTGTGTTACTTATGAAATCTAGTGGTTTTGGAAAAAAATACATGTATGTACTGTATACTTCAAAATAACTAAATAACAGTATTCTTAATGGGAAAAAAATCCCATTTTTTTCCTGGAACTGTGAATGGAAAACTCAACTGCATACCATTCTGTTTCAAGGACCTGTAATCTTAGACCATTGAAGAGTTCCCCTTTCCAAGGAATGTTTCTCTGTGTGGTTTCTAAACCTCCTGACTTTGTGTAAAACTTCAGCACATCCTGAAAAGCATAGCAGAAACAGTGATCTTTGCCACTTTTCATGTCTGACGCTGACTTCTTTTGTTGTTACCAATCCTGTTTGGTTCATTTGATTTTGCAGTAACTGTCAGAGCAAAACAGTTAAACCGGTCTTAGTGGCTCAAGCCTGCAATACCAGCTACTTGGGAAGCAGAGGCAGGAGGAGTTCAAGTCCTAGGCCTGCCTTGGCTACAGTGTAAGTTCAAATCTAAGCTGAACAATTTAATGAGACACTGTCTCAAAACTGTAAAAATGGTCTGGGGGGGATATCTTTACTGGCAGAACATTTGCTTAGAATTTGGAGGCCCAGGGTTAATCCCCTGCACCGTGAAAGGAAAAGTCAATAAGTGAAAATAAAACATAGGAAGTCTCCAGGGTGATAAGGATTTTTCCCTTTTGTTTCTTTTATTTTTTAAAATTATAACATAATTGCATCATTTCTCCCTTCCATCCTTTCCTGCCAAATTCTCCCATTTAACCTTCTTTGCTCTTTCAAATTCATGACTCCCCACTCCTAATTGTTATCACACACACATACACACTTCCAAATACACAGGTACAACCTGCTCAGCCTGGGCAATGCCATCTGTATGTATGTTTTCAGGGCTGTTCATTTGGTACTGGATACCCACTGGTGCCCTCTTCCTTACAGAAGATGGTCTCTCTCACTCCCAGCATTCATTAGTTGCCTGTAATTCTTTGTGTGTTGAGGCCTCCCAGGCTCCCCTGTCCCCCCTTTCATCCATGTTAGTATGCCTATTGTTATAGTCCTTGTTCAACCCATGATTAAGCAGTCATGTTGGTGAGACTTCATGGGTGTAGCCTTTGACATTACTAGGAGGCACAATCTCACAGAAAACTCCCTTTTTCTTTGGCTCTTAGACTCTTTCCTCCTCCTCTTCTGCCATATTCCCTGAGCCTTAGATACAGGACTTGTAATATAAATGTATTCGTTGGGACTGGGCTCCACAAGTCTGCATTTTATCACTTGTAGTTTTCTATAATGGTATCTATTGTGAAGAGGTGTTCCTTGATGCAGGCTAAGGACTACACCTATCTGTGGACACAAGGATAAATGATATTCAAAGAAACATGAAGATGAACTTTTCTTTAGACCCAGCCATAGGTACTACAAAAACATGTGTCCATCCAAATCTTCAGGATGCCAAAGCTCTACTGTGTTCCTTTAAAGACAATAGTGGAGTTGGGAACTCAGTTGCACAAATCCCTGGGTTCAACCAAAACAACAACAAACAACAAGAACAAAAACAGGGCATGGCAGGACACACCTGCTATCCCAGCACTCTGGAAGCAGATGCAAGAGAATCAAAAGTTCAAGGTTATCCTCGGCTACGTTGTAAGTTCTAAGTCAGCCGGAGATACGTGAGACCCTATCCCCCTACCTTCAAAATATGACAGAAAGCAATAGTTGATAATATTAATGAAATACCATTACAGTCTATGTGATGTTCATCATGACAAGATACCAGCCTCCCCCTCCCCATATCTCTGAACGACAGCTTATGTGACTATGTGGCCCAAGCAGAGCGACATATAGGATATAGAAAGTTGTGACCCTGACTCAATGGAGAAGGTGACATTGGAGTACAGCAGAGGAATCATCTACCTCTCTAAGCCTCTGTTTCTTTCGCTGTAAGAGAAGCAGCAAAGCTTTTCCCATAAAGATATGGGAAGATTGAAGAGTTCAATGTTATTTTAGCCTTTATTTGTTTGTTATTTAGTCAACATTTAAAAATGGTGATGCTTCTCCCATGGAACTGGAGAGATGGTTCAGTGCCTGGGTACTCGTGCTGCTCTTTCAGAGAGCCTGAGCTCAGTTTCCAGCACCCACACAGGTGGCTCCCTACTGCCTCTAACTCCAGTTCTGAGGGATCTGATGCCTCTTCCAGCCTCTGGAGACACCTGCACACGTGTGATAGTCACTCACACAGACACATAAATAAAACATAAATAATAAGAAAAAAATCCTTAAAACCCTAAAATTCCCCAGTTCTTAACCACCCTCCTTTCATGACAATTATGGAAATGTATTCAGAATCCAAGAAGTACCACAGCTATGGTCACAGAAATAAACAAACTCCATGGAAAACTGAAGTCAAATTGCCATTGTTTATTCAAATGGAAAAATCAAGAGTGAGGAAAATTTCCTGTCTAATAACTGAAGACATTAGAAGTGATTTCCACGGCAAAACACCTGAAACTTCATTGCTCATGTTATGCCCAGATTGCGGAGTCCCCCAAAAACCAACAAGGAGACTGAGTCCTGTATGGAAAGGCAAAGAACCTTTATTCAAGTTTGAACTGGACTCTCTGTGTGTCCAACATAATGGCTTGATCAGAGAGCCTCCAGCTCGGTTGGGGTGGGTTTTTTTTTTTTTTTTTTTTTTTAATCACAGCAGAGGTTGGGTTGAGGGATTTAGAAGGTTCCGGACCCCTGACTGGCTGACATTTGTCTGGGGTGTCCTGGTGAAAAGGGAATGGGTATGTGCTGGGTTAAGGGACATCAAATGATCCTATCTACAATGGTTGGAATGTTAGGTATTTCCTTTGGAACATTAGGAACTTTCCCCTTGGATGGCCCATTCCTGGGTGGTGCCTCGGTGGTCTCTGTTGAGTCCGTCATGACTGTGCCCTATACTCTGCTACCACAATTTCTTTAACCTATTTAAAAAATATTTATTTTTTGTTTTTTTCATTTTTTATTAAATTTAAAAGAAAAATTTACATTTACTCCCCTTGACCCAGACCCCCCCCCGCACCTCTCCTACCCCACCATCCTCCCCCTGCTTTCTTAAGATGGGGCAGGATACCCTGCCCTGTGGAAAGCCCAAGATCCTCCCCTCTCCATCTCGGTCTAAGAAGGTGTGCATCCATATA
>JAQHUG010000117.1:4367510-4397711 GCA_028555095.1 Dicrostonyx torquatus | reverse complement strand
TATCTAATTTATTTCTATGTGTGTTTTCCTTGTGTGTTCCTGATATCCATGGAGGTCAGAAGAGGGAGTTGAATACCCTAGAACTGGAGTTATGGACAGATGTAAACAGTCATGTGGCTCCTAGGAACTGAACCCATGTCCTCTGCAAGAGCAATAAGTAATAAGTGCTCTTAGCTTATAAACCATCTCTCTTAGCCCCTGTCATGATTTAGTGTGGTTCTTTAAGAACACTGGATCCTTCCTCATCTTTAGTTTCACCTCAGCCCAGCATCTTTGGGTGGGATCAGTTCTTTCCTGTTTCCACCCTTAGGGTTTCCTACTCCAGCCCTTGAAGATGCCAGATAAATCACCACAAGGATAATTACTCCACCAGCCAACGATAGGAGAATCAAGTCATAAAATGACAAGATACAAATGTAAGATGCAATTGCCCTTCACCATTTTGCCTCAATTCTTGGCTGTCATCCTAATTCTCTTTTTTTTAATATTTATTTATTTATTATGTATACAATATTTTGTCTGTGTATATATCTGCAGGCCAGAAGAGGGCCCCAGACCTCATTACAGATGGTTGTGAGCCACCATGTGGTTGCTGGGAATTGAACTCAGGACCTTTGGAAGAGCAGACAATGCTCTTAACCACTGAGCCATCTCTCCAGCTCCCATCCTAATTCTCTTTACCTTCTTGCTTATGTGTTTGTATTTCAAGCAAGTTAATTCATATTCATTTACAATTAGTGAAATCCCAAGGGATTTATTTGGGGGCCTAGGCCTCACAAAATTTGAGGACAGCATATTTATGAGGCATGTACCTGTTTTCACTCCTTCAACTTTCAAGTTACCTCTCCTGATCATTACAGTTAGTTCCTAGACTTTATCCTCATTTCCACAGAAGGGTCATTGCTAAGAGATTAGCAGTCTCTCCTGGTTGCCGTTGTAGGTAGACTCAACCAAAAACACAGATATGCTCACAGGGCATGGGAAGTGCTTGCAGGATCCTGCAGATAGATTTAAACTCAGGAGGACATGGTCTTTCATTCATTTATGTGAATATACAGATACATATGCATATATACACACAGCAGGAAATGGCACTTCTCAGTCATTAATGAGCAAACACAATCTACACAGGATGCTTGTTTCTTCTAGTCTTAGAACATAGAAAGATTGTTTGACACCCTACAATGAGTGGAGAAACTGGAAGGATCTATAAATCAAGGTTATCAGCCTTTGACTAGCCGCTGTACACCAGACTTCTTAGAGTGTTTTTGGAAGAACAAGCACTCTGTGTCATTTTTACTATTTTAGTCAAATATGTGAGGTGGGAGTGACTCTTTCCGGGGCCAGATGAACAAATTGCTGCAGCCTATCATAGTTGTTAATTTGTGTAGGTAAACAAGTGAATAAATACTTTATTGCTAGACACGAGATAGTCCTATTCATGGTTTGATATTTGCATATTTTACCCCTTAAGCCTAAGGAAACAAGTGTTATAAGAATCTAGAATCACACATTCCTTCATCTGGAGAAAGAGATGAAAAGAGTAAATATATTGTGTTCTCAAGAACTGTACGTGAGCAGGGTATATATGAAATATATGAGGCTAGCCTTGAAGATGTGTTAGCTCTCTGAGGCATGGATCACTCACTTTTGCCTTTGACGACTACCAGCATAATTCACAGGCTGATCGTCACTTCATCCTTTGCATGGGCCAGCTTTCCATCACTGAGACAAGGCACCTAAGGTAATGAAGTTTAGTATGGCTCACGGCTTCAGAGATTTGCATCTATGGTAACTTGATCTTGTTGCTTGGGGCCTACAAAATATGCTAGTGCAGCATTTAATGGCATGGCATGTACACACGATAGGGAGGAGAAGGAAAGAGACAGACAGAAAAAGAAAAAAGAGAAAGAGAGAGAGAGGATAAAGAGATGGAGGGAGATATGGTAGAGAGAGTTGGAGTTAACTTTGCCCTTTAAGGGTTTATCTCCAGTGAATCTAACTTCCACCTTCTCACTAGGGCTCACCTCTGCGAGCTCCTTCCACCTCCCAGTAGAGCCATAGGCTTGCAGGGTGGGTTCTCAATGTATTTTTTGCCTCACATATTTTAGACTCTTTGTTTAGTATTTGCATTATGCAGTTGTCAGACCAAGCAACTCTAGGCACCGTCAACTAGATAGTCCCAAGGAGTTTTTAGTCCAGGGAGACTTTGTACAATCAACTCAACCATACCAGTGCTAGATTTGTGTCTACATGCAAATCAGACAGAGTCTGACAGTCTCTAAAGTTGGTTTCATTGGGCTTTTAGAGTTCATACCCAGTATTTTTATAATTTTCCCATGATCTATATACAGGCTCTTTTAACCAAAGGCTCTGGACTTAGCCTTGGTTCTATACCTGGTCTGGGAGACCCCTTCCTGGGTGTATATCCTCTCCACTTGCTCAGAATCTGAAACAACCAGGGCAGCTCCATCACCTAGAGTTGGTGTAGAACTAGCATATTTAAGGATGAGACTAGCTAGAAATTGTTGAATTGAGTAGAGAAAGTGCCTGTGGCGTGAATAATAGTTTGACTCCTGTTTTGGTGCACAGTGGGAAAAAAATACAGGCATCAGGAATGCAATGGGCCAACTATCAACAAAGAGAGCTGTTTTAATTTTGCAAAGATTAAGATTCATGCACAAATGGATTTAGAAACCTTTTCCCAACATGGGTGTAGGGAACAGACACTCATGTATTCTTGTGTTCAGTGTTAATCACTAGAAATTTATGGAGCCCAACAGAATGATTCTCATAATTTAAAGGGACACTCACTTGGAGTATCTACTTGGAGAAACCCTTTAAAAGACACTCATTTTTTAGAAAAGGCTTAAGGGGATGTGGGTTCAGCAGAAATCCTGGAAACATTTTTCTTTATTATCAACAAGAGTTCCCACTAAGTCATGTGACAAACAGGCCAGTTTTGTATGTATATTCTAGCTCATAAAAGAATAAGAATTCAAATACATTTAGTATAAGTTTATCAAGAAGTTTGTGCAGTCCACATAAAGGAAACCATACTTTTTTTTTTTAAAAAAAGAGATACCAATATTTTCTATAACTCAAATCTCATTTTAGCAACAAGTACAATCAGTTGTTTTCCTTAAAATGACAGGCTTACTTTCAGACATCTAAGTGTATATGTCTGCCTCAAATAATCAAAATTCATCAGTTGTTCTTTCAAGCAAAAATCGTGCCCCATAAAATTTGAACTTGTTCAGCCTAGAATTCAAAAATTCTTGCAAGTATTTCCTCGAGATAACAATACCTCATTATGCAACACAAGCATTTTGTGCATAGTTTCCATTAAAAAGACATGTTAAACATTAAATAGGGCTGCAGTGGTTAGGGGCACTGGCTGCTCTTTCAGAGGAAACACCCCCATGGTGGTTCACAGTTGTCTGTAACTCCAGTTCTGGGGAATTGATCACCTTCTTCTGACTTTTTTTTTTTAAATTTTCTTTTTATTTATTCTTTGTGTCTTTCACATTATGCCTTCCCATTCCACCCATCTCCCTCCCTGCAAATAAGATTTAAGAAAAGAAAGAAGAAGGGGAAAATCTCATTTCGGAAGCTGCAGTGTGACACAGTGAGTCACACAGTAAACACCTTTCCCCATGCATTTTTACAATCAAGGGTTCATTGCAAAGAATCACTGGTCTGGTTTGAGGAACCTGGTATCTGCTACACCGCTGACTCTGGGCCCTCACTGGGACTCTTCCCAGACATCCTGGTGCTGCCCTATGTTGTAGAGATCCTGCAGTTCTTGGTCTAAGGGACCCCACTACCACCACTGAGATGGAGGGCGGAGGACATCTCTCCCCTGCCCATTGCACCACAAGACAGATGAGTAGTGGTGCCAGTTCTCCAAAGCTTACAACCTTGAAGCTGGCTCACCCACACTTCCATCAATAGGGTTGGCTCCATTGTGCTTCCTAGGCAAAGTGCAGGGCCTGCTCTTCTGAGTGTTGCAGCTGGGAAGCCATAAAATTTAATCAGAGTTTATATAAAGGCTAAAACTGTTGTTTTCTTTTTCGGTGGCTGCTTCCTTATAAGCCACGGCTATCCTAGTCAGCAACTGCAACTTCGCTGCTACAGTTCAGCCTCAAGAGCCACAGCCTGAGGAAATTCTGTTCCCTCAGGCACCAACTCTTTCCACAGCTACAACAGAACTTATCTAAATCTCTGTCTGTCTCAAGAACTCAAGATTCAAAGGTTGAGATATAATTTTGTTCCCCAGAGAGGTTGAATAGCAAGCAACTCACCTAGCTCACCTCCTTGCTTCTTCCAAGAAGTCCTCATGCAGTTGGGGACCCTCCTTAAAAACCCTTCTCCACCTGGCTCCTCCCTACAACTTCTGGTCAGCTAATTGCTGATGTAGCCTCCTGTTCACATTGAATTTTATTTAATCAAACACATCTTTGCACCATTAAACAAAAGTTCCAGAGCATAAACAAAATTAACAAAACTTAAAACTATCATTTTTATAATGTTATTATTTATATATATCAAACCAAAAGAAATTGATGGTATCTTGGTAATAATTAGACTTTAGTAAAATATCTAGAAATATGTGAGGAACCTATTCCAGCAATATTAATAAGAAAATATAATAGGGTAAAGTAAGCATCTTAAATAAGTACATAATTAATTGTATGACTAAAATGTGGTTTGGGGGGAAACCATGCTTTTGCTTTACATAACACACACATACCACAACTAATCTAGATAGCTCTAATACTCAAAGACTATAAATAATAAAGCATATTAGGCATATAAAACTTAGTTTATAAGAGTATGTCTTGGTGTGCAAAAAAGGCAATTGTAACCCTCAAGTAAGAAATAAAACACTAAAAATGAAGTCGTTGAGTGACTATAGAAAGTATTACTGATGGTGTTTGCTTCCTTTTGTTGTGGTTTACCTTCTAGTACTTTCTGTATGGCTGGGTTTGTGGCTAAGTATTGTTTAAATTTACTTTTATCCTGGAATATCTTGTTTTCTCCATCGATGGTGAAAGAAAGCTTTGCTGGGTATAGTAGTCTGGGCTTGCATCCATGGTCTCTTAGTGTCTGCAGCACCTCTATCCAAGACCTTCTGGCTTTCATGGTTTCCATAGAGAAGTCGGGTGTAATTCTGATAGGTTTACCTTTATATGTCACTTGCCCCTTTTCCTTTGCAGATGGGGGTGGAAGTAGGGATTGGGGGAGGGGGTAGGTGAAAGGGAGGGGGTAGAAGGGTGAAAGGAAGAACCAGGGAGAGCCTGGGGTTGTGGGAGGGTGGAGATCGAGGAAGGGTGGATATTGGAGAAGGGAATAAGATATCTACATTAACAGGAGTGATTCTAAGATTTGCAAGAGACTTGTCTCTAGAGGGGATCCCAGGTATTTACAGGGAGGTCCCAGCTAGGTACTTGGGCAGCAGAGGAGTGGGTGCCTGAACTGAACTTGTCCCATAGTTACTTTGTTGAATATCTTAATCGTCACCATAGAAATTTCGCATGATGGATGGTGATAGAGTCAGAGACCCACATTCACATCAGAACAAGGGACTGAGCTACCAAGGTCCAGTGGAAGAGCAGAAGGAGGGAAAAGATGAGCAAGGAAGTCAGGACCGTGAGGGACTGGCCCACCAACAGAGACAGTGTGCTCGATCTATTGGGAGCTCATCGAATCCAGCTGGACCAAGACTGAATGAGCATATGACCTATCTGGACTCTATGAATGTGACTGCCAGTGGGGACTGACTGAGAAACCAATGATAATGGCACCGGGACCTAGCTCTTCTGCATGTATTGGCTTTTTGGGAACTTATTCTATATGGATGCACATCTTCCTAGACCGAGATGGAGGGGGGAGGGCCTTGGCCTTCCCATAGGGCAGGGTATCCTGCCCCATCTTAAAGAAGCAGGGGGAGGGTGATGGGGTAGTGGGGGAGCGGGAGGGCCAGGAACAAGGGGAGTAAATGTAAATTTTTCTTTTAACAATAACAATAAAAAATAATCTCTGAAAAAAGAAAGTTTTATTGATAATGTAAATATAGAGACTTAAAGATCATAGAAAACTCAAGGTAGGAGAAAATCTTGATGATACATTGAAGGCTGAATGTCTTTGAGATGATATAGTGAGTGCCGACACAAAAGAAAGAAAAAGCCAAACAGTCTTTTAAAAATTGAAAAGATAATTTACAAAACAGATTTACTAGTACTAAAGGTGAAGAGTCAATTGATATTATTAAGTAGGACAGACAGAAATCATGTAATACTTACCTGATTTACAAAGATTACAATATCTACAAACAAGGCACAAGGCAGTAAACATCTCAACGGAAAATGAGCAAATAAAAATGTAGGGTAAGTTAACAAGCAGGAAAGACTGTCAAACATCCATCAGACAGAAGCAGAACAGTTAGAGCTAACATGTGTTAGTTCTCCATGTAAGTATATTCTACCCCAGCTCTAGCTTTTCTATTGTCTTTCCTCATAGATTTGCCCAGTTTTGGGGAGAGAACGTCCACTTGAATTTGCCTGTCATTTCTACATAACTAAACCTTTGCATGGCTTCACAGAGAGTGGGGGGAGGGTGAAAGGTGAGAGAAAAAGAGACAGTGTAATTGGTTTATAGAGGAAAGTAAGAGAGTTCTGATTCACAGGGTGGGGAGGGAGCAGGGACTCTGAGGGTAGCAGTTACATGGGAGCAGCTCCCTACAGAGTGAGAACCCTGCCCTAGGCATTCAGATTTGAAGACATTCTTTAGCATGTGTAAGCATGATCAACAAAATCCAGAGGAAATGGAAAACAAGCATCATGGTAGTCACCCTGTCAACAGAGCAGAGAGGTAGCTCTCATTTTAAGAACCCCGGGGACTTTGCAAGACTAAGGAGCTTACAGTGGAGCAGACATTTTGTTCACACTTCCATTTAGAGTATCTTAGGGGTTTAAAACAATACAAGGAAGAGCAGGCAGTTTATAGAGCAAAAGCTATTTGGCAAACAGTTCTGAAGACATGGAGGCCAAAGAGCAAGGCAAAGGCATCATCCCCTCGTAAAGACCATCACATTACTACATCCTAACATGATGGGGAGGAGGGAGCAAGTGTACCAAAGTGAGTCTCTCCTCCCCAAAAACCACCAAAAAGTCCCACCTTCACACCCTCACTTCCAAACAACTGTATATGAATTTGGGAATTATAATTCCAATGCATGAGTTTCTGCACACATCTCCAAACATGGTGTAGAGTTGTAATTTAATCTCCTCCATGGCAGGAACAAGATGCACCCATGCATCTCATTCAAATGTATTTTAAGAGTGAGAGTCGGTTGGCCGGTGGAGTCCGGGAGATCTCAAGTGTTAAGGTGAGCACGGGCTGCTTTGTAAAACGTCATCTCAAAGCAAATAAATGGCTTGTTAATAGCAAAATATGGCATCTCTTGCAGTCTATAATCTATGCTTTGTTGGTGCATTGTTAATCACTACGGGGAAAAATAACCACCAGAAAATAACCACATTTATTCAGGAAGACAGTGTGACACTATATGACTAGAGATTGAGTGTGATCCCTCACTAGTGATTTTAATCCTGAGTCTACACTCTTCTGTGTTGGCGAAAGAAAACAGATGCCTTGAAAATTGCTTATGATGGGTAAAAGAGTTTGGAAACTATATATCCTTTCACAGGGAACTGCTTAAATACACACAGGGAAAATCGTGCTACATATGCACAATGGAATACTCTGAAGGACTGAAAGCAATTTTGTGGTCCAAATCATTCGTCGCTAAGGAAACGCAAATCAAAATGACAATTTGATACCCTTCAATACCCTCCAGGGTACCTACAATAACAGAACAAGTGGAAAAGAGAAAAACTGGAAACACGCAATCATGCAGCTACCATGGAACTGTTTTGATATTTCTTCCAAGAGCTCAGCAGAGTTGTCAAGCAAACTTGCAATTCCACTATTAGGCTTATGAAAGCATCTGGGCACATGAAAGTGCACACGTGTGTCTGTAACAGTACCATTCATGTAGCCAAAAGAGGAAGTGGTAAAAATACCCACCAACTAATAAATAGATATTAATTGGGTTATACTAGTATGCTAGGACATTATTCATCTACATAGAGGGGATGGGAATATTTTTTTAAAAATTACAGTTGGAATGGATACTAAGAATATTGAGCTAAAATTTTAAAAAAGGGTCAGGTACCAGAAGTCACATATTATATGATGTCATGAAAACCTACCACGCATGAAAATGTACATACACTCGGGTTTGTAGCAGTGCTTTGTGACCATTGGCAATCCTTGACATCCTATGGTAATCTTTGGTATACCCTGGCAGTCCTTGGCATTCCCTAGCCGTCTTTGGCATGCCCAGGCTTATGGCTGAATTACTCCAGTCCTGCATCTGTTTACCTCAGCTGGTCTTCTGTATCATCTTGTCTCTCACATGCTACTGATATAGGCCCATAATGAATAAGATTTCTCCCTTGACAACTTTAATCTAACCTGAACATTTTTTTTTCTGGATAGTTGCACTCAGGCCTCCAGTGGACACATTTGGTAGCATACCATCCATTATGCTATAGACCCACGCTGAAATCTTCTAATAGATAGGTTTGAGAGGTATGAGCTCAAAAGGTGTTTATATCATATGTTTTACTGTATTTTAAAATGATCAATTCATATATTCCTCAGAGCAAGCAGGAAATAAATTGTTGTTAGCTAGTTTACTCAGAGGTTAAAAAAATTGGCATTTTCAAACACTGTTGGTAAAATATCCTTTGATGCAGTCTTTCAGGGCTATTTGGCAATTTAATTATAAAAGTATTTTTATCCTCACACAAAGGTGCATTCTTGATAGTGCCATATTGTAGCATAGTTTGTGATGGCAAAAAAAATGAGAAAAATAATTATTTCTGAGATCTTTTTGTCCCTTGACAGTTTCCTCATAGAACTAGCATGAAAACAGACACAAGTCTATATGCTGTAAGCATTGAGAAGGAAGGAACCCGTTTGTTGAAGATCGGTGATGATAAAAAGTCATATTGCATTCATTGCAAGACCCATGCAACAAGCTAAAAACAATACTGTGATATGATGTCTTTTTTAAATGAATGTTTTTATGCACACAAGGAAAAAGACCAAAGCAAACGGATATAAGCAGTAATTAATTTTGAGGGATGAGATTAAAGAATCTTCTTCTTTTTTTTTTTTTTTTACAGTTTTACACTGTAGGAACATTTTACAACGAACATCTATTATTTCTATTATAAAAGGGAAAACAATGAATTTTTTTTAAAGAAAAGAGAGAGAGAGAGAATGAAAAATCCTACAGAGAGTGGCATTGTTCCAGGCTGGGTCTTGGGCCAAGATTCTGGCTCTGCTGCACAGCAGTGGACAGGACCTCCCTCAGCTGGAGTCCGTGAATAGCTTGATTGACATTCTCTGCCCAAACTGGGCTTTCATGCATCTGGCATAGCTCAGTTGGGAACCCCCTTGAAATTTCCATGAAGGGGCCTCTTGGCTGTGTGTGTGGTTCTGACCATTTCTTCATTTTCTGTTCAGCCACGGAGCCAAGAATGCTCTTGCTATGAAATCAAGCTCCACTCTTCCCGCTGCTTCCTGGCTCAATGACCTTTTGTAGGCTCCCTAAGTAAGGGCCAGTTTCTGAGAGATGAAGTTCAGAGGCACATTACATTTCTCCAGCAATACTGCAACGTCATCGATCCCCATAAACGTCAAACTAAACCCCTATAACGTCTACGCCTCTTCTACAATTCTGCACACATTCCCAGCTTGTCAATTGCCAATGGCTCTCAATGGGTGCTTTGTCATCCCCGTTGTGACATTTTAGAAATTAACAGAGGATGGAGGAGCAGTTTATCATGATAAGAAACTACTGCCTTTGACTGCATTTCTATCCTGGTTCCAGCAAGGCAGGAGTGCCAAAACGCACAAGAAAGGTTCAAGCAATAGAACAACAACTGTTTTGCATCCCATCTAACTTTTCAATGTTCCAGAGCTGATTTGTGTCCGTCCAAAAGGTGTTCACATTATTGGAGCCTAAGACGAGGCTTCCAATTTCACACAGCAGTACTGTACTTTAAAACTTCCCATTACAGACTTACTTTATTACCCCTGATGCGGTTTTCAACCCCAGATGACTGCAGATTAGGCAGGTCTTCCATCTGCCTTTGCCATGGCTAGAAGCTGACTTAGCTAATAGATGTGACTCCCTCCCTCTACTGCCATGCCCTCTAGAATGCCAATTCCTATGCATTTTCATCATGAAACTCTTGCTAACTTGCTGGAAATCATTTTCACCTTACTTCTTTTTTTAGTTTGATTATGCATTGTATCGGTTTTTAAAAAAACGATGTGTAGGTTGATTGTATTAGCCATCTTTTATTCTTTCAGGCTTATATAAAAAGTATGTTTTAAATTATTTGTGATCAAATATATGGCATGGCAGGTTGAGAAAGAGTGTAGGAAATCATGAATATTTTCACTTGTAGCAACAATTCTGGAAGGGACATGTCTCATATGGTGTCACATGGCTTCAACAATTGCATGCTTTCACTTGCATGCTAGTGACACCAGCAAAAGTGCAAGTTCCTCAATCTCCCTCTTACTTTAGCATGGAGAATAACAGCCAACATTAGTCTCTCTAGAACCAGAACCAGGAAGGCAACAGTGTCTGGGATAACTCCTAAGAAGAAGAGGCTTTTCTCTAGTAAGAGAAATCAAATAATCTGGCTGGCTGTCCTTTTCCATTTATCAAACCAGGAGGGAAAGAATGTAGCATAAGCCTGGAGGAGTGGTAGGGAGGAATCTAGAGATATAAGGACACTAAGGGCCGACATTGTTGGTAGCTGGCTGACAGCAGAGTGAGCGGAACATGTGTGGGGAGAAAGCGTGGGAGCCCTTTGGCCACAGCACTGCATTGTTATGTTGGCGGGGCTAGTAGATCTGTATCAGTGTAGTGAACACTGAATATTTGTTACGCGGTTTCTTAAAGGAATCATCCAGGCACTGAGAGATAAGGAATAAGACAGGGACTTACCCTGGTTTCTATGCTGATGGGCAAGAAGACAGAGGAGGGAGGCACTGATCATCACCCCTTATTTGAGCTTATTTGGGCTTATGGTTTTACAGGGATAAGAGTCCATCATCATGGGTAGAAGAGTTTAGCCAAGGCTCTGATTCCATCCTGCCTAGCTGGGGAGGGGTGGAGTTTTCAGAAGAAAATGAGGTCTAAGTTGAGAGTCACTGTATGGGTTGGCATTATTTGGGAACTAAGATGATGGAAGAGTTTGTGTAGCACATCCTGCAGAGGCAACAACAATCACTAGAAAGGTTTCGAAAGAGTTTAGTCTCTTCTCATATGTAGAATAAGTCAGAATGAGAAGACAAGTAGAGCGAAGCCCACAGAGGCAAACAAGAGCTAGATCCCATCAAGGTCCTTTAAGGCAGTGGTTCTCAACCTTCCCGTTGCTGTGACCCTTCAATACAGTTCCGCATGTTGTGACAACCCCAATCATAAGATTACTCCGTTGCTACTTTGTAACAGCAATTTTTCTATTGTTATGAATAGTAACGTAAATAGTTGATATGCAGGATATCTGATATGCGACCCCTGTGGAAGGTTCGTTTGACCCCCAAAGGGCTCATAACCCACAGGTTTAGAACTGCTGCTTTAAGGGTTTGCACATCATTAAAATCAATGAAGTGATGGAAGAAGGGAGCAAAGGAGCCCTTCGGACCAGATATGCCACAGTATGCGCCTATACCTACAGGAGAGACAACTTTTCACCCTATAGGACAGACAACTTTTTGACATTAGGACATAATACTGTCATCCACAAAGTTTACATATGAGATCCATACAAGTGAGGTAACAAAAAATGCAAAAAAAAAAACCTCATAAGGATTTAAGTAAGTTTATGATTTCGTTAGGCTGATGTGTAGCTATGTTTGGTGGCATGTGGTCTTTCCAGTAAGAAATGCCTGCCTATTATGAATACCACTGTTATAAACACAGTTGAGCAAGTGTCCTCGTGAAAGGTGTTTGTGCCTGGTCTTATTGTAGCATATTATGCCACCATGATTGATGTGCCTGGGAGGCCTGCTCTTTTCTGAGGGGACATGAAGGGACATGGATCTGTGGAAGAGGGGCGGTGGTGGGAAGAGACTGGGGAGAGTGGAGTGAGGAGGAACTGTGGCCGGGACATAATATATAAGAGGAGAATAAGAAAAAGAAAGAAAGAAAGAAAAGAAATGCTTGCAAGGAGACTAAATTGAACTTATTACTTTAATATGTTCACCTTGCTAGCTGTCACAAGTGGTCCACTGCCCTTTCCTCCTTCCTGATTCCCAAGTGTTAACTGGTCAAGGTGAATCTGATTTATCATTCCACTTCAAGAAATCCTGATAGCATATGAGGAAAGAAGGAAAGAAGTGTCGTAGATGAGAAAGTGAGAAGATTGTAAGTCATGAATACTCTTTAAACAATGAGAAAATGAAAAGCACAAGGTAAGAGACAAGCTTCTCTGACACTCTCAGAGTGCTAAAGAACCTTGTACCAATAGCGTGGTTAGCAAATCGATTAAAAACCAAATCAGGAAGAATTCATTTATTTTTTTGAAGAAGGATTAAAGAAACCATGTGCTTTGAGCCTCTGTCTTGCTTTGTAGCATTAGCTTGCCTGAACTCCCTGATAGTGGCAACCATCTGCCTTCCAAGAGCTGAGATTATAGGCATGCATCATTGTGCCTAGCATAGTCTCCTATGCATTCTATTGCTCCACAGTCTCTTGAGTGTCCTTCCCTTTCAGGAGCCACAGAGCACCACATACAGGCCTTTCCCCATCACACTCGGCTGTGGAAGCTAGGTTGCTCTCCCTGTCACCAGGACAGCAAGACCTCACTTTACCTTCCTGGAAAGATGAGCTTTTGTACATCTGAACTGGTTGACTGGCTCCTGAGCTTGAATCCCTTCTGTTGCATATATCATTAGTGCCATAGACAAGGTCCTGCCTTGATCTAGCACTGTGACCACAATTCCTAAAACACCTAATGCTTTATATTTGACCTATATTTATTCTCTCTGTTTTCAATTTACATCTTCAATTTCTTCTAACCTTGTCTCTTAGGCTTAGTTTATTGAACTTCAGCCAATCATGATAATGAAAGGCTCACATATTGAAGAGAAAGAATAGTAGAGAGACTGTAGGACAATATAACACTTAAGAGGGCATGCTAGGCATGATGGAACATGCCACTGATCTCAGCCCTTAAGAGGCAGAGGTGGGAGGATTGCTGCAATCAGTGAGTTCCAGGCAAGCCAGGGTTACATAGCAAGGCTTAAGATCAAGATAGAATATAAAAAAAAGACAAAAATACTTCTTCATGCTTAATACTAAAAGCTAGATGAACATAAGCCAGTTAGCACTGTTCTAAGGCAGAAATTTGGGGATCTTGGCACACCAAAGCAAATAACAGCATGTGTGCTTCTAAAGGTCTCTCTTAAGTTACCAGCACTAGTCATAAGTACACAGAAAGAACAGCATGGGGTAGATTAGACAAGTTTGGAAAGTAACTGGGAGAAGCATGGCCTAGAGTAGTTGGCCATAGCAGGAAAGCCGGGTTACTGTCACTTGGCCAGGACCTGGTTTATCTTGCTTATATGAAGTAATAGCTTACAATCTTAATGTTTTTAAATAGCACTAAGCAAGTATCTGATTTTTAAGAAAATGAGTGAGTCATTTACAGACAGGCACATTGGTGTCTTGAAGTAAATCACTACTCTGAGCCACAAATAAATCTACATTCTCTACTTTCTCTTTTATGGCTTCCAGCAATGTTGCAAATGCTCCCCCACCTCTTACTGTTGACCAGAAAGAGTCTAAAGTAATGGCCCATTACCACACAGGATTCTTTTCTGTTTAGACAGACGCATGCATCATTACAGAAGGCTATACAAAGAATAAACACAAAGTACTCTACTGGCTGGGACGACTTGAAACCTGATTTCACTGCTAGCTTGAAGAAGCAGAAACAAATAACAGAAAAGTGGGTTTCTGAATAATGTAGTAATATTTAAAATGGCATGTAGAATTTTATTATAGCTGTCATTACCTGGTAACCAAGTAAGGGGAAAGATTAGAAGAGCCAATAGGAACTTGCAAGAAGAAGACCCTATTAAAAATGAATTAAGCAAAGATAGAGTTTAGGGATTTTTCAAGCACCTGAGACAAAAACAAACAAAACAAAAAAGTGAAGAAGTGACTTTAAAAGGGCTTTAGAAAGAGACACCATTTGAAACTAGGCCACCTATGAAAGCGAGAGTATGTAGGGAAATTTTATCCCACTTATAAACAGGTAAGTACAATGAGTAATTGCATTAGCATGAGTATGCGCAAGGGAAATTTGGACAAACAGGATATGGTAGTCAGCTGCCTGTTACTACAGCAAAATATTTGATATAATGAATCTACAATGGGAAAGGCCTTGTTCTGAAACATGACTGGGGGTTTCAGTCCATGACCCAGTGGTCCCCAGTGTTCTTTGGAGACAGTACATCATGGCAGAAACATGTATCCAAGTGAAACTACTCAATCTCATAATCCAAGAGAAAAGGAAATAGAAAGAGCCAGGTCCACAGTTCCCTTCTATCTTCTATAGCATGTCCTCCATGACCCTTGAGCTTTCCAATAGACTCCACCACCTATCCATAGCACCATCTGGGGACTTGCCTTTAACACATAGGCCTTTGGGGACACTCAACAGCCAAGGTTCAACACAGTACTCCTGGGTCTTTTGTTGTTGTTTTTTTGTTTTTTTGTTTTGTTTTGTTTTGTTTTTGGCGTTTTGAGACTGGGTTTCTCTGTAGCTTTGGAGCCTGTTCTGAAACTAGCTCTTGTAGACCAGGTTGGCCCCTAGCTCACAGAGATCCACCTGTCTCTGCCTCGTGAGAGCTAGGATTAAAGGCATGCACCACCACTGCTCAAAACTTGGTTTTAACAAGAAAAAAAATCATTCTTAATCTCAAATAGATATACAATTAAAGAACAGTTGAGAATGAACAAAAATTACAAGAGAAGCCAAAGGGATGAAGAAATTATAAAGAGATGATGGGAGGGATGTAGGAAGAAAACAAGAAATACATTTGGACCTCAGAAACTTCTGAAGTACATTAATGAAGGATAAACTCAATTTCAAAAACCACAAGTAAATGCCAGAAGTCTCCTGGTCATTGAACTCTCCTTACTTTAAAAGCTTCATATATGCATATAATGAATCTTAAACCTCACCTCCTATTACCCTGTCTTCTTTCTTCCTCCCACTAAACCTCTTCTCAACAATTTCCCCTTTTTACTTTCATGTCTCTTTTTGTCTGTATGACCCTCTGAGTTTAAGTAGAATTTCATTCAATGACATTGGTTTCTGATGAATGGGAAACTTTTCAGTGTCTACACTACTGAAACAGAACTCCTACCTAAGTCTTTATTAATTATCAAGAGCCCTTGGGGAGGTGTGGGTTCTCATAAGCCATTCTCCTTTCTGTGATTTAAGCAGCCACAGTTGAAGTCAGAACATGCTTGCATCGTGGATAGACGACATCAGTTAACGAAACCATGCCCCCATCAACTATGTCATGAACAGACAACATCAGTTAGTGAGAATATGCCTGCATCAACCATGTCATGAAGAGATGACTGGTGTGGGAAGTCCTTCTGTCTATGTGTTGCTTTTATTGGTTAATGAATAAAGAAACTGCCTTGGCCTGTTGATA
Source organism: Dicrostonyx torquatus (assembly GCA_028555095.1). NCBI lineage: Eukaryota > Metazoa > Chordata > Mammalia > Rodentia > Cricetidae > Dicrostonyx > Dicrostonyx torquatus. Next base: position 4,381,883 of record JAQHUG010000117.1, on the reverse strand, counting down.
GGATAGAACTTAGTTAGGCAGGGAAGACAGAACTGAATGCTGGGAGGAAGAAAATGGAGTCAGAAAGAGACAACATGGAGCCACCAGAGATAGATGCTGGGAATTTTACCAGGTAAGCCAATACACAGATTAATGGAGATGGGTTAAATTAATATAAGGTTTAGCCAATAAGAAGCTAGAGCTAATGGGCCAAGCAGTGATTTAGTGAATGTAGTTTCTGTGTAATTATTTTGGTTCTGGGCAGCCGGGACAAACAATCAGCCTCCTCCAACAGACGACATCAGCTAGCAGCACGCCTCTTCAAACTCTCATTGCCATAATCTTTCTACCTTTTCTTCCGTGGTATTGCCTGAGCCTTTGTGGAAGAGGAGCTCTATGTGTGAAATGATGTCATATTTAGGACTGCACACTCCACAGTCATGTTTTCTCTTCATTTTGACCTTTGTCAATCTCTGTATGAACCTTGATCCACTGCAAAAGGAATCTTCTCTCTCTGATGAGGACTAAGAAATGCATAGTAATTCATGGTATAAATACAAATGTTTCAAAGGCAATTTGATACCATGTCCATTTAACAAAACAATAATACTAGGTTCTCCTCTGGGGATGATGAACCTCCAGCCACAGGTTCGTGGCAAAGTTGACAGTACCAGGTATAAGTTCTTTCCTGTGGAGCCTTGAATTCAATCAGGAAGTGATTGGTTACCACCACCCTAACAGTCATGCCATTATTGACCAGTAGGCCTGCCTTGCCAGGTGGGAAAGGAGACTAGTGGAGGAAAGCAGTAGTGTGGAGATGCGTGGGAGAGTAGGGAAAAGGGAGAGAGAGAGATCTATAGAATAACTAAGACTAAAGGTATATGATTAAAATGTGTTACTTTTTATTGATTCATAAAGCATGAGTTATAGAGCCTTCAAATTCTCTTTTCTGTAGTGTGCTATTAAGTGGGTGGCCCTTCTTAGCCTAATATGCCCTTGTTATGTCAGCCCTTGCATCTGTCTATGTAAAGAACAGTGAAGAGGAGGAAGAAAAGGATTCCAGGGCAGGGAGCGTGACAGGAAAGAGGCCCCAAGTAATGAGAGCAAGGAGGAAAGACGTGCAAGAGGGAATAAATGTTTATCTCTCAATACGAACCGGACGCTATAAATATATTATCTCTTCGACCTTTACCATCTCCCTGAGGGACAAAAAGTGCAGTTGAAGAGACAGGGCAACTTTCCCATGAGCACAGAGCAACCCTGAAGCTGAGGACAGAGTCAGGATCTCCTGTCCCAGTGTTCTTACAAGAGAAAAAGATTCCATTTCCATGGTAGAAGAAACATAGGTGAAAAATTGAATATGACTCATTAAATAGAAAAAGCATTCTCAAATGTGGTATTAAAAACATTACAGCAAGCCACCAATGGTCAAACTCAAAGGTGTCATTGTAGTGTGATGAGAATATTAAGGGTAGGATAATAGGCAAAGCTAACTTTTGCACAGCCAACTGAGTCATAATCAGAGAACTGTACATAATGAAGAGGGTGCCATCTTTCCTCTGGCATACAAGTATTGCCAGATTGTAGAAATAGTTCAAACAGTGTATGGAGACCCCTCAGAGAGGGCTCATCACCTCTCCCTTCCCCAGCTCCTTCTCCCAGCCAGCCCTCTTGCAGCAGCTCTGATTTCGGGAAATAAAAACCGCAGGAAATTCAGCATTTGTTCTTGGCAGCAAATACTTTCTCTTCAAGCCCCTGCCCCTCCCCCCCACCATCCCATTTCCTATTCTATGTGTAGCTCATGTCCTACAATAGAACCTCCAAGTAACAGAGCTACTCACTCTCAGGGTCAAAGTATCTCCGTCATGATGATTTCCTTCAAGGCCATCGTCTTTAATCCATATAGGACAAATAGATGGGGAAAAAAGCAAACTGCATCTCCCCTGGCCAAAACATTTCTGAAATTGTTTATTTCGCGAGAAATGCATGACAGATGGCGTGAGTAGTGCCGAGGCTCTCAGAGCAGAGCGAAGTTTCCTACTGTTCTGTCAGATGTTTCCACTCTCTGTTCCATCCATTAAATGCTGACTTATTTTTCTTCCCCTAACTTCAGTCTGGCTATTTAAAAAAAATAATGCTTTTGGTATTCCTTTACAATTTCATGTTCCTGTTTGAAACCTCAGTGTGAAATGTAACCTTTACACAACATAGAATTAGTGGCCATACCATCTAATGGTAACTGTCACAGCATATAGAATATGATGTGGAGTGCTCAGAAGGCAATGGGTCACCAACGACTGTATAAATCATTAAATTCAATGTGTAGATTGGCACATAAGTCATTATAAATTTGTTTAGTATTAAGATTCAAGATGCCTGATTGTATCAGGTTTGTGACATGATTCTTGCATTATCTTCAGGATGACTCTATTATTGTACATCAGGGTAAACTATGAATACTTTTCTCCTAGCAGGGTTCTCCACTTTATGACCAAGAATAGATAAATACATAAGATGAAAGCATGTGATTAGGTGTGTGCATGCATGTATCCACACATGGCACATGTGTGTGTACGTGTTTGCATGCATGTATCATGTATTTTCTCATGCAACTTCCAACACGATGTTGATTAAATATGCTCTCAAATGTACCCTCCTGACTCCTACATGGCCCACATATGTCATGCTTCTTGCATAGTTCTCTTTTAGTACCTTTTTTTCTGCTTCCCCTTTATGAGTCCCCTGGGAAACACTTTTGGAAAGGAGCAATAGCTTCTAGGAGAGAACCTGTGGAAGTATAGAGGGCGATGTTTCCAATGGGCATTCCAGACAAGTATCATATTTTTATTATTCTTGCTGAGTCAGATCCTTTGGAGAAAGGAGTGACTCTGCAGGTGCTGATCTGTGATAACGATTTATACCCCTATCAGGAAACAAGCATTAAGAATGCTATCCAAACAAAAGACCCTCATTAAGGGAGACATATTCTTTGCCACAAAACTTTCTTTGCTTAACATTAAAGGAATATTTTCAAGGTTCCTCTGGAAATAAATGGACTCTACTTGGCAATATCCTCAAAATGGAAAGTACTGAGGCTTCCTTTGCCAGCTCTCTGTGCACAGTTGACCAAAGCAGAGAAAAAGGGGAAAAAAACCAAACTCATCTGCTTTGATTGCCTGATGGAGCAGCAAATCAACTTGGAGGATTATTACTTTATTTTTATAGGAGATATTTGCCAAATAGATTGCCATCTGTAAATTTTTTTTAAAAACACAGCATTCGGTAGCATAATTGGCAAAATTTCTGTCGTCGATAGAGGCCTAATGGTGATGACAAAGTGAAGAGAAACTGAGATATTGAAATCTGGGTAATTTGAAGCACCTTTGTGTGTGTGTGCATGCGTGCATGCGTGTGTGTTTGTGTGTGTGTGTGTGTGTGTGTGTATGTATGTGCATGCGTGTGTGCGTGTGCCCAAAAGAACTGTACTGCACAACTTTGCCTTTAGGATTTCTTTGTAGTTAGAATTAAAATCTGTGGCATGTTTGAAATGATACTCAAACTTTTTAGAATGACTTATGTGTGTGGGGGGGTATGAGGGTGGTACTGTGTACACACAGGTACATTTACTTGCCCCTTATGACACATGTGGAGGCCAAAAGTTAACATCAGATGTCTTCATCTTGACACTTCACCTTATTTTTTGAAAATGAGGTCTCCCACTGAATCTAGAGCTTTCTAGTTTGTCTAGACTGGATGGCCAGCAAGCCCCTGGGGTCTGCCTGTCTTGCCACACAGAATAGTGGTTACTGAAAGACACTGTCATACTTTTCCCATGTGTACTGAATATTCAAGCCCAGGTTCTCATGTGCATGTAGTAGGCAAGTTACCCATTGAGCCAGCTGCTCTGACCTTTAGAGGAACTTTTCACATTCATTACAGGATTAATGAAAAGGGGTTTGAGAAACTAGAGGATTCCAAGGACCAATTTGAGGGCATTGTGTTCAGTCACCAGTTGAGTATAGAAACCTGAGGCATGTTATCTCAACTGTGCAGCATGTGCCAAACTCCTGGCGGAAGAGGTGGCTGTTCTCTTTCCTGAAGCTAGCTCATTACTTCTATGTGTTCATTTCAGAAATATGCATCTATCCCTTGTTTGCTGGTGTTTGCAAAGTTCACACTAGCCTGGACAAGCAATTCCATTACCAATAGCAACACTAGAGCTACAAGCAAGCATTTCGGGGATTCTGGTCCTTTTGTCACAACATGAGGGTTTATATAAAATTCTGTTGGGACAAAACACTCTCTCGGGAAGGAGGAGAGGTAGCATGGTGATTATCAGTTAAGACGGATTCTGGTCAGATATGTTAATTAGTGTCATGGTTTGTATCCTCCATTCCATTTTCCATTCCAACCAGATGTTTAGTCCGGGTTGTGAAGAGTCAATAAACTTAAGTGTATCCCATTGGATCATGGTGCCATTGTCCTTAGACTGAAACAAACACATCCTCCCAGGAAAGGCAAAGCCTTCTGCAAGTTGGCTTCTGCTTTGCTGAGTCAGCTCTGCTAGACCCCTTATTATGCTCTAACCACACTGGACTTTTCCTTCCATCTCAGTCACCTTGTTTTATCTGATATTTGCTCTTGCTGCATAATCCACTAGGAAGCACTCACGCTAATCTTCATGACTCAATTCGAATGCTATCAGAGTCGGTCTCCCTTGCCTTCTCAGTTACTATTGTCCCATATATTCATTGTACCTATGCTTTTCTGAATTTTTTTTCTTTCTGCTCACTATTCATTTCCTTTCTCCTGTTGCTAAAGTGGAAAAAGTGGGTGAGGGGGTGCAACTGTTGTGCTTTTCCTTTATACCTAACACACAGTGGGAGAGTGTTGGAAATCCATCAGATAGATCAATAAAAAGTGGATGTATAGCTACTGTGCCCCCCAAAACACAATTTTGCATCCAGTTTCAACTATCCACTATCCAATCCAACTATCAATGACCCATGCAGAAATATTAAATGGAATCTTTCAGAAATGAATGACTTGTGTAGTTTAGATGATCTGAGAGAGAAAAGGTAGATTGGGGAGGACTCCATAGAGCAAGCATAGTTTATTTGAATTGCATGTCCATCGTCTTAAAGATGGAAAGTATTCTAAGAGAAACATTTTTCAAAAGACAAGAGATATAGCTTTTACTCACCAGAACATGTCAAACCACTTTTTTTTTTCTTCAAATGAGCAAGGTGTAGAGCCACTCCACTGTTAGAGGGTGGGAGAAAACCCCAACATCTAAGATCATGAAGATTCCATATTATGTGGACTACACACTTAATCTAGTTGCCCCAAGAACCATCTCACTTAGTCTAGCAGATCCTGTCTTCTTCCTCCATTTGCGATGGTCAATACTGCTCTCATTCAGCAGTTTGCATTCGAGGATATTCTGACTTCATCTTAACGCATTAACATGAATGCCATGTAAGGGGCTGGAGAGATAGTTCAATGGTTAAAAGCACACACTGTTACTCTTCCATAGGAACCAGCACCCATTCTCTCTGTGTGTGTGTGCACACACATGCACGAATAAAAATAAATGCTGTTACTGAAGAATAGAGTTTTTCCTACAATAATTCTGATCATGGTTCCCCTCGCCCAACTTCCCACCTTCACAGCCCTGCCATCCACACTCTTTCTTTTTCTATCATCAGATATCAAACAGGCATCTAGAAATAGGAAAATAAGATGAAAGCCATTAAGAACAGGAAAAACAGCTGGGCAGTGGTAGCACACACCTGTAATCCCAGCACTCAGGAGGCAGAGGCAGGGGGATCTTTGTGAGTTCGATGCCAGCCTGGTCTACAAGAGCTAGTTCCAGGACAGAGAAACCCTGTCTCAAAAAACCAAAAAGAAAAAAGAAATAGGAAAAACAAACAAATAGTAAGTTACAGTAGTTTCTTTGATTGTTTTATTTTTAATGTATCGTCATTTAAGGGGTGGTCTTCCCTTTACATGATCTCCTGAACACCTTAGGAGGTCTTCCTTCCACCTTGACAGACAGACAGTGCTGGAGAATTTACAGTCCAGAGTTGCTGCTTTAGAAGCCCCTGGTTCTGTACTGAAGATTGGACCACAATTAATATAATCCCTTTTCTCAGTGGTTTCTTTTCCAATATTAACTTCAATACTGGATGGCTTTGAGGATATAATGGAGTCAATGCTTAGAATAAAGGAAGATTGAATAAATATTAGATACTATCCTCTGTAAACCTCATCTGAAGAAGAGAAACTGTCTTATTTCTCCCAGGTTCCTCCACAACCCAGTGACTTATACCTGTCACCTTGTACTCTCTTATGAAAACATGACCAAGTCATACATGCCCCCTCTAGCCTCACTTTGAGACCTGTATGGTATTGTCTGCCTTAGCAGTGTAGAAGTGCACTACTTTGTGATAGGGATGTCTTAAAGGGCTCTCCGTGCATATGTTCTACAAGCAGTAACCGACTTTCAGCTGTACTAACTCTTTGCTCACAGGTGTATGAGCAAATTAGCGTTAGTGGTCATGATGCTTTCACAAACTAGTCCTTCTTTCACAAGAAGCGGACCTCCTGTCCACGCTCACCAAAACTCTTTCCTTAACTTGTGTCCATTTGTGTTCTTCTGTCTTGTGGACAGTAAACCCAGCATAAGGGGAATAGATGTCTATTCCACGTCTCCACATGAAAAGTTCACACAACAGAAAGGGATATTGTCGGTACCATTGTACAAGTCAAAACACAGCTGCTTCTGCACCCTGGGTGCAGACTGAACCTGATTCTGAGAACTTCTCCCAAGCTGGGCCTGCCTACCTGTCTTAGCTGAGGCACTGAGGCAGCTGATGGTTGCAGAGGGAGGCCCCATACCCCAGGTAACAGGCATAATGGCGGCGCTAATCGGATTCAGTGAATTAAAATAAATAATTATCAAAGAAGGATATGAAGTTGGGAGAGAGATGTTTAGGGGGATCATGGGAAAAGCTGGTGGTAAGGAGTGAAGGGCAGTTATGATTAAGATGCAGTAAATTCAAGCATAAAAATATCAATGAAGCAATAAACTTTAAAGTCTGTCGTCTGCATTCACTGATTTTAGCAGCTAATATATAGCCATTGAACTGGTATGGGTTTCCCTTTTATACAGGTATTAATTTTATTTATTATTATTACTATTATTTGGAGACTGTTCACACACATGTGCACATCATGGCACATACGTGAAGGTCAGAAGACAACTTTGTGGAGTCAGTGCTTTCTGTCTACCTTTGGGTTTTGGGGAAGAAATTCAGCTCAGCAGTGTGTGTAGCCAGCGCCTTTATCCACTGACCCATCTCACTGGCCCACCAGTTTTCTATTTTAAGAGACTTGGGAATGGCTTGGTGTAAAAGACATAGAAACCCCATCACTTATTTCTGTATAAGCACATCCCTGACCATGTTTTCTTTCTTCCACACAACCATAATAAAGTCTGTTTCCTTATAAGCACTTCATAGTTTCTCCTGAAGAATCAGTTTCCCAGGGTGTCATCCTGTATGTTTGCCCCTTGCTGTAACCTTATTTGTCTGGTGTGTGCTTTCTTTAGTATACGGGGTCCTTGTGTAGACAGTACTGTGTATGGGTGAATGGTGATTTTTCAGTTGAGTTTTGAGCCTTTCTTGGCTTCCTAAGAATGTCTTTTATTACCCTTCTTCCTGGTAATTTTATCCTTCAAGCTCTGGGAAGCTTATGGCAGAAAAGACGAAGAATATGAATAAGATAAGAAAACTTTGTTTTAAAAGTAAGTGTTTTCAAAGCAAAACTAGCTTTAATTTCTGAAGTCACTTCTCATTTTAAAATTAACTTAAAATCTATAAACACTGCATACCTTTATCATGTCACATGATACTTTGAAAGTACTTTTTGTTTGCTTTCTGTTTGTTTTTTGAGGCAAGGTTTTCTGTAGCTTTGAAGACTGTCCTGGAACTAGCTCTTGTAGACCAGGCTGACCTCGAACTCACAGAGATCCGCTTCCCTCTGCCTCTCGAGTGCTGGCATTAAAGGCGTGCGCCACCACCGCCTGTCTGAAAGATACTTTTATGTTGTACAAGGACTGGACAGAGTGAGGTGACGTCTGCATTATTTCTCATCCTGCTTCCACAAGAACACTTAACATCTTTTTCTTAATGAGTTCAGGAATGACATCCTGCCACAAACTCTAGCCAATATTTTGTGTAATAGATTCTTTGAACTTATTTTTCCTAAGTGCAATTTTGTATTCCTTGGTCAGCATCCACTCAGTTCCTCTCTCCCAGGCACATGGAACCTGGTATCCAGCATTATACTTTCTGCTCCTGTGGGTTCCAGTGCTTTGCCTCCGCGTTGGTGAGATCTTGTGTAACCTGGTGTGACACTGATTGTCAATCTGATAGGATCTAAAATCACCTAGGACCCAAGCCTTTGGACTCACCTATGAAGGACTGTCTTGATTAGGGTTAGTAAGGTAGAAAGGCCAGCCCTGGGTGACAGTGTGACCATTGCAAAGGCCCTAGTCCTGCACTTCATATAGAGGAGGAAGGCAGCTAAGCAGGAATATTCGCTACTCTCTGCTTCCTGAATGCAGATGCAGTCTGACCAGCTGACTCCAGCTTCAGTCTTTCTTACTCCCCGCCCTGCAGGCACAATTAAGGAACTCCACGAGAGTCTGGAATAATGGATAGCAAATATTTATTTGGGAGAAAACTCACAACAAGGGTGGAGAACCATGGTCCTCTGCTCTGTGGGCACTGGAAGCTGTGAGCAGAACTCCGACCACCACCGAAGAGAGCTAGCATGCTTCTCACACATGGTACCTCAGACCATGCCATTATGGGCCGGTACCCAAAAGGCTTTTGACTGAATGACTTCCCACAGCAGCACCCCACCGACATCACCATGGATATACCTTTGAATGATGATCTTGACCTGCTTTTGTCAGGGCATTTTATTATAGCAAGAGAACGAATAACTAATACTGCTAGTGCTTTTAAATGTAAGAATGTCTCCAGTCCAATCACATAATCAGTGTCCCAGGTGATATAAAACATATTTGTATGAACAAAAAAAAATCAAGGACTCGTACTAACTAACATAGTAGCATTGGTTTCTCTTTAGTACTCATTTCTTTTTACATTATAGTCTCCATTTTTGCTGTAGAGTTTTTCTAAAATTTCAAAGAAATTTATTATATAATTGTATATATATTGTATTGACTTTCTGATTTTATGCATTCTTTCTTTATATAACTACATATCAATAACTACTATAAATAGATATTTCAACTTTTTATAGATTTAATTGTTCCTCTTTCTTTATAAAATTCCTCCTGCTCACAATGAACTATGACCTTATATATTCTGAATCATAAGACTTGAGAAGCATTTCATTCAGTGACTGTATTATATTAGTGCAAACATTATATAATACATAAATAATACACTGTTGAGACATGAAATAGTTATTAGTAGGATTAACATTAATAGTCTTATGATTTATTCTGTATACACTTGCACAATAAATGAAGTATGCATATAATAAAATTTAAAAGTTTTTTTGTGACATATTGCTATATAGCCTCTAGAAAGTTTACACGAGAGTGTGCATATGTGCGTATGCACACACACACATATACACACACAATGCCCTGTTTTCCTATTTGTTGAAGTCACTGGAATTACATCAGTCCATAGGTAAAAGAAAACTTGGTCATAGACAACTTTAAAAGTATGAGGTCTGTCTCAGGTTGGAAGGCCAGGGCTACCAGCCAGCTTCTTGGATAGTTACTCAATGATGTCTTCAGAAAGTAAGTTTTCTCACATTTTACACCAGGTTATTATGTTTTGATTACTGGTTCAGAGCGGGAGAAATTCTCCAAAGTTAGAAAACTTTTGTGGAAAAAATGTTACTCAGGGTATCTACCTGCATTCCCAATCCTGTACTAGCTCTATCTTACTACATGAAGGCGAGGTGGTGATTATTTCAGCCTCCTATAGGCTTCAGTAGGGAGATTCGGGGCAAGGAAAGTTTTGAATATTTACTTTCTTGTATGTTGCACCTTTGGCAGTCACTATGTCTAGCCCCACACTTTTGGACTGGAAGAAGTTGTTCTTGACCTCTCTGAAAAGATAGGTGTTCTATCAATGACTTGGGGTTCCTCTGTAAAGGCTAGTTCTTAATTTAATAATGTAGTCACTTCTTTAAGATCTCAGGGACACTTGCTTTATGCCTTTGGCTACAGTCTAATACTACCTATTTATTTTCTTGCTGTAGTAGAAGGTGCGGGCTGTGTTCCCAGCACCTGAGAGGAGCACGGCCCTTTGTTCCATCCCGCCCGGCTCCTGGCCTCTGGGCTAGCTTACATTTGAAATAACCACACAGAAATTGTATTAATTAAATTACTGCCTGGCCCATTAATTTTATACATATTAGTTTAACCCATATCTAGTAATCTGTGTATCACCACATGGTCATGGCTTACCGGGAAGATTCTAACCAAAGTCTTGGGCTGGAGAAACATGGTGTTTGCCCAGTGCCTTCTCTTGCACTAATTGTTTCAAGTATGGCCATTCAAGGTCTGTGTGTTGTCCTCTGTGTCTTTTTGACAAACTCCAATCTTTATTATATTTTCTTGGTATGTCCTTATTTTGTGATATTGTAAGATGTTCCAGGCCTGCTATTTTTATCTCCCACCTTTGTCCTTGAGTAGGATATTTCACCAGGAAGTGGTGGCAGTGATGGTTTTTTTTTTTAAATCAGAGAATAATATTACAAATGATGGTTTCAATGAGAAAAATCATCTTTTAATCATACTGTATCATTTAATCAGATATACATTTTATTCCATTTTAATCCAAGTCTTACTGCTACTAGAATGTATAAAAACTTCATATACACATGCGAAATATCTGAACTCAAGGCTACTCTTTGTGTCTTACATTCACTAAGACAAAGAATATTTTTCTTAAGCATATAGTTGAATTTTTTAGTAAAAGAAATAGGAGCAGAGTGGTTCACAGATTTTTTTTAAAAAATAGAAATTGCTTTATTATACCAAATGAACAAATAAAAACATCACATTGCTAAACTCAAGTAGCCATTTCAACATTTTCCAAGTCCTAAACTCTGCATGTCTCAATGAAATCATAGACTGGTGGTTCTCAACCTGTGGGTGACGACTACTTTGCAGGTTGAATGACCCAATCATGGGGTCATACAAGACGATTGGAAAACACAGATATTGACAACATAATTCATAACAGTAGCAGAATTATAGTTTTGAAGTAGCAATGAATTGATTTTATGGTTGGGAGTCACCACAACATGAGGAACTGTATTAAAGGGTCACACCTTTAGGAGAGTCAATAATCACTGCCCTAGGTCTTTAACACACTCACTCTGAAAAGGATTTTCTTAATGTGTAGAACTGAAAACTTAACCTCTGTGAACCATAAAGGAAGGTCCGCTTGCCCAAAACCACTTTTATCCTAATTTATCTTCCTCTAGTAAACAGCCTCAAGAATAAGATTCATAAACATGAATTTTGTACAGAAAAGTATAAGTCCAGCCGAACATCTGAGGCACCATGCAATTCCAGTTCTGATGTCGGCCAGGGAACATTGCAGGAGATGGATGGAAAGACTGTAAGAGGCAGAGGATCAGGAAGTTTGCTGTGAGATCATGTCTACTAGTAATGCCAGAAGCTATACTCATAAAGTCTCACCAATATGACTTCTTACACAGTAGTTAAACAAGAACAGCAGACATGCTAAAGGGGAAAGAATGGAGAAAGAGTCTGCTGCAAAGACAAGTACACCAGTTAGCTATCCAGTACTGAATGGTTAGCTCTGAAAACATGCATTCAAATAATTAAAGACTGAATATGTGCCGGTCGGTGGTGGCGCACGCCTTTAATCCCAGCACTCAGGAGGCAGAGGCAGGCGGATCTCTGTGAGTTCGAGACCAGCCTGGTCTACAAGAGCTAGTTCCAGGACAAGCCACAGAGAAACCCTGTCTCGAAAAACCAAAAAACAAAAACAAAAACAAAAACAAAAAAAGACTGAATATGCTATGTTTAGGAATACATATACCATACATAGATACAAGTCTGTAATGACAATTAATGGAAAAAGAGACAATGGATTTGAAAGAACAAAGATATGTATACACACACACATGCACAAAGGTTTGGAGGGAAGAAACAGAAGGGAGAAAAGTTATAATTACATCATAACCTTATAAAGAAAAGACAAAAAGAACAAATTTAAGAAGTGGGAAGAATTGTACTCATGGTTTTGCAGGCATTCTAAAAATTGTGCATTGATGGAAACCATTAGAGGCTGAGCTAAATAAAGAACAAAAATTTAATGTAGTGAGGTGTTGTGTTTTGATGATAAATGGCCCCCATAGTCTTAGATTTGAATGCTTGCTCATTAGGGAATGGCACTATTAGCATGTATAGATTCTTGTTGGGGTAGGTATGGCCTTCTTGCAAGTATGTCACTGGGGGTGGGCTTTGAGGTTTCAAATGTTCAAGCCAGCCCCAGTGTCTCTCTCTTCCTGCTGCCTGCAAATTCAGATGTAGACTCTTGGCTCCTTCTTCAGCACCACATCTGCCTGCATGCCAATTTGCTTCTCACCATAACCATAATGGACTAAACCTCTGAATCTGTAAGCCAGTCCCAATTAAATGTTTTCCTTTGTGAGAGTTGCCACAGTCATGGTGTCTCTTCACAACAATATAACATGGACTAAGACACAGGGAATGCATCAATTACTTTGATAATAAAGCTACAGATCTGGGGAGATGGATCAGTGAGTGAAAACTAACAGTGACCAAACATGATGACCTATAGTTCCTAGGACGCACTTGGTGAGGGAAGGAACCAACTCCTGCAAGTTGTCATATGACCTCTATAAACATGCTGTGGCACATGTATGCCCTCACACATAGATAAATAAATAAATGTAATAAAAAATTTAAAAATAGCAAATCTGCATGTAAAAGCAACTTTGCTATACACCATGTAAATAAGGTATCCTGTCCAGATTGTAGACTTCTGAAATTGAGAGTTATCAATAAAAATTAGGTAAAGAATAACTATGAGGTGTTAATAAAGCTCAATTGAGAAATAAAATTAACACAGAAAAAACTAGAAATGATGCATCAGCAAAGCTGTGTATATAATTGTAATAGAGATTATTAAAAATAAGTTTGCTGATCTCCAATCTGATTTTGGCAATTAGCAAAAGATATACTTGTACAGAGTTTTGTTTTATTAGTTGCTTTTTTAAAAAGATTTTTAACAGAAGGACTTACTCTGTATCCTAGGCTCGCCTGGAATTCACTCTGTAGCCCATATCTGGGTTTGAACTTGCAATAATTATCTTGCCTCATTTTCTTAAGTTCTATGGCTACAGGTATGAGATGCTAGGTCCAGTTTCAGACTCTTTTGTTTTTTGATCAAAAAATTGTGTGAGTAAAAATTTAATTTTATATAGACAATGATTTTTCTAGATTTTTTATTTGATCTTAAAATCTATATTTTAATAGTTTTATGTTCAATTAAAAAACTGAAATTAATGGTTTACCTTGACTAAATTTAATAACCATGACTTCTATAGGTTTAAATATTCATATTCATTTTTAAATATAGCATGGAGTTTAACATATATTTAAAAGCACAAAACAGTCTCTAAATGCTCTTAAGATTTCTTTCATTCAAACACCAAGCTGTTCATTGAAGAGTATATAGTGTAGAGCATGTGGAGAGCTCATGGGGAGACCCAGCAGGGAGAGCAGACCCAGGCCCCAGAAGCAGGGTGCAGCCTGCTATCTAAGAAACCTGGTTTCAGTTCAAATGTCCACTCCCTGAGCTAAACTCTTGAATATTGACTCCACCAAACTCTACTACCCTATATCTTGTGTGTCAAGAACCATGGTGGATCCTGAACGTGACTTCATCCTTAGCAGGTGTTTCAGGGTGGCTCTTGATGCATGATTGCATGATTTTTCCAGTATCTTAAGGTCTCTCAGCAGGAAACCCAGGAGTCCACAGAAAACCAACATTTTAGCTGGGGGAATGATGTGGGATTCCCCTTTGTATGCTGTGAATACCATTGGTTAATGAAGAAACTATGTTGGGCCTGTGCAGGGAATAGACATAGGCAGGGGAAACTAAATGGCATGCTGGGACAAAGGGGGCAGAGTCAGGGAGAAGCCATGTAGCCCTATTGGAGCCGGATAGAACTTTAGCGGGTAAGCCACAGCCATGTGGTGACACACAGATTAATAGAAATGGGTTAAATTAAAATGTAAGAGCTAGAGCCAATAAGAAGCTAGAGCTAATGGGC
>JAQHUG010000117.1:4329317-4339699 GCA_028555095.1 Dicrostonyx torquatus | reverse complement strand
TGTTGATAATGGAGTGAACCTCTGACATTGTAAGCAAATCCTAATTAAATGTTTTCCTTGTAAGAGTTGCTGTGGCCATGTTGTCTTTTCACAGCAATCGAAAAACCTAATTAGGACAAAAAAAAAGAAAAGAAAAAAAGGCAAGCCGAAAGCCCCTGAATATGTTAAGATGCTGATAAGAAACTGTGAACAGAAAGTCTTAAGGACTGGAGACTGATGTTCTTTTAAAATGTGACTATAGTCAATGTTTATGCAAAATGTTTCATTCTTAAAAGCATAAAGTCATCTCACCATGGTTAGCAAATAAGAATAATAAAAGAAAATCTGTTAATATAGTTTCAAAACACGCCACTGAGAACAAAGCAACAGAACACTTGATGTCATCGTATTTATATCCACAGTAAACTTTTAAAATAAAATAACACTTTATTTTATAATTATGAAGGAAAGGAAATCTTTTTAACAATATTCTAAAATCTAAGTAGGAGAGGTGCATCCAACTTTGAAATGGCATTTCACTTTATAAAAATATCATTAAGGTCTTTGTAAGACTGAGGGATTTTCAATAAATTCAATTTTTTCCTTGCAATCATGAACATTCAGCAAGGACACACACACAAATAGCCCCGACTTTAGCATGAGAATGAGTTTCTAGATTGTGAATGAAGAATATTTTTAATGCTCGTGGCTTCAGTTTCTTTCAGCATAATTATGCCATTTGAAAATATCTAAGGGCTTTCTTCCCTTGTTGATAGGAAAACTTTGGGAGTGCATACTGGACTTGCTTGCTTCTCTACCTCTGAGACTCTGCTTTCCCCGCCCCCTCATAGTCTGACTCAGAGACTATTTGAAGGGGACACCTGTTGTGAATGGAGCCACAGGAAATACCTATGTGGTCTTCTCATAACCGGGCCCTTTATCTGGTTGGCTGCAATACGATCATGATTTAAAAAAAATAAAATAACTACGCTGCCCACAGACTGTTGCAACTTCCCTGTGACAACATTTACTGGAAGGCTGAGGGAATCAACTTTAGATTTACTTTCCTTCCATTGATCGCCGGTACTGTAGTATAAGGGGGAAATGTCGAAGAGCAAAAGGAATTTTAACTCTGAACGATTTGTATTAAATCACACATGCGTGGGTGAGATTTACATCAACTGGGTGGTTTGGCTTTTAAAATGGAATGCAGTCTCATAGCAGCAATGGCAATCATCATACATTTCTATTTATAAAACTTCTTTTGGTCACTGAAATGGCTCAGCTGGCAAAGGCGCTTACTGTCAGGCCTCATGATCTGAGTTTGATAGCGGGGACCCACGTTGTGGAATGAGAGAGAGAATTCTCACACCAGCTGTTTACTCTGGCCTCCACACTTGTCCTGTGGTACACACACACACACACACACACACACACACACACACACACACACGACAGCGTGCGCGCATAGTAAAAAGTTTTATAAGCACATGTTCAAAGCTCATGTTTAATCTTCTGTTTCATATTGATAAAATAACAAATTAATATTTGTGGAATATAATTTACAAGGGGTTGCTGATCAACTTTAAACCCTCAACTGAATCCTAAGAGGTGTCACTGGAGGACGACTGACCCGAGTGGGCGCGGTGGCAGCGAGCATCTATCTCCCAAGCCAGGACCAGCAGCCCCTGAATGATGGCCCTCCTCTCCCTGGACCAGGCTCCCGGATCAGGCAGGCCGGCGGTAGACCTCCAGGACCGCCTAGGGGGCGCCCGGCCCGGGCCGCGAACGCAGCTGCAGAATGACGTAGATGACGCCAGAGATGACACCAGGCCGCCAGCCCGCGTCGGCCTCACTCCGGCCCCGCCCGCGCAGGTCGCCGGTGCGCTTGCAGCCGCGTCCGTCCCAGGGGACACGCCCCGCCTCCTGCGCTCCGCCCCTCGCAGCACCTCGCCCGGGTTCCCACGGCACCGCCGTGCACCGCGAAAGAACCCGCCCGCCCCGCAAGCAGTCCCGCCGGGCCAGGCCGCGCGAACATGGCGCTTGTCCCCTGCCAGGTGCTGCGGGTGGCCATTCTGCTGTCCTATTGCTCCATCCTGTGCAACTACAAAGCCATCGAAATGCCCTCCCATCAGACCTATGGGGGGAGCTGGAAGTTCCTGACCTTCATTGATCTGGTAAGGCCATAGGCTGTCCTGTTTCTCCCTCTTCCAGCCTGCACCGCCCCCGCCCCCTCCTGTGTGTGTGTGTGTGTGTGTGTGTGTGTGTGTGTGTGTGTGTGTGTGTGTGACACACAACCACCAGCGTGTGTGCGCCACCAACAACCATGCTGGCTGGGCTCCCATGAAGGCCTGGATGCCCCTCGCACCTTTTACCTGGTAGGTAGGGGAGGTAAAAAGATGGGGCAGAGCCAAATGGGCACAGGTCTGCTTCTAAGAAGTGACATGGGAAGAGGATTCCGCCACCAAAAGCTTCTGTCAGCCTTGATCCTGAGTGTCCTCAGGTTTATTCTCCTCGGAAGTGCTTTCCAAAGCCACCTGCCAAGGTAAACTTGCAACACTCACACAGGAGTCTGAGTATTGTCTGGTTTCTTGGAGCATGGCTTAGAAGCACTGGAACCCCTCCATCGGAGGGAGAGAAAACACACAATAAAACCTCCTTTGCACATGCCTTTTCTGCCCATTGTCAACAGTGTGTTTCTGACCTTTCCACTAGAAAACACCGAGAGAACAGTTAGTTCATGGCGGGGCTCGACCTGACATACTTGGAACTTCCAGTCTTCCACAGTGAAAGTTTGTAGTAATCATCTCTTCTGTCCACATGTGATACTTGTAAACAGACACAGGAGACTATAATTACTAGTTTAAAGTTTTCCTACTTGGGTACCCAAAGTACCCTTGCAGATAATCAGAGGGTGGACACAATGCCCAGTCAGGACATGAGGTAGACCTGAAACTTCTCAGTGAAAAGTCACCAAGACAAAGCCAAAAGGTCACCAAACATGGGCAGTGTATGGAAACAAAAGCAATTTAAAAACCACAGAGAAAAAAAAATACAACCAATTCCTGGACTGCTAGGATTCTCTGAGATTATACAGTTGGCACATCCACTAGGTTGTCACAGATCTTGTTGACTCACCATCTTGACAAATTTGAACCTATTTGAAGATCGTTACAGAGGTGTAGAATGACTTTAGAAACACAGCTAGATGCTTTCAAAAGACCTTCAATTTGCATCATGTAAGATATACTGCCCCTTTCCCAGCTGTCTCGAGGCACAGGACTATCCAGTGTTACCTAAATTGATATTTCAACTCCTTCTTGGAATTGACT
This sequence comes from Dicrostonyx torquatus, assembly GCA_028555095.1. Taxonomy (NCBI): domain Eukaryota; kingdom Metazoa; phylum Chordata; class Mammalia; order Rodentia; family Cricetidae; genus Dicrostonyx; species Dicrostonyx torquatus. Next base: position 4,336,388 of record JAQHUG010000117.1, on the reverse strand, counting down.
TTGCTGTGAATGTATGAATTCCCTACCAGTGTTCCTTTCTTCCTATGCTTGTCCACCTAGGGAGCACATGATGGGGCTTCGCTCCCAGTTCCTTATATCTTTCGAGTAGATAGTTATCAACAGGATTACCTTCCTAGAGGAGCTGATTGGCTAGTCAGTGGAGATTGGCTTTGTCAGATGTGTAGGATATCAGAGGCTCACATCGTCAGAGTCAGGCCCTGGCAGTTACGTGCAGAGAGACTTTAGAGCATGCACAAGGCATCATGTCTCTTCTTATGGAGGTTTCATGCTCACATCAGTGATGCTCACATGCCATTAGAAAAAAACCTGTGCATAGATTTTCAGAGTCCTTTAGAGTTAAGGCCTTCTCTCACTCCTGCGTCAGCTCTTCCCTTGGGGTGGCCCATTTGAGTGTTGCCAGAGATTGAACTATAGCTCTCATGAACACTGTTCAACTGTGCCTTTGCCTTTCATGGCTTTTGTGTGGGGAACAGAGACACAGGTCTTGAGGTGATCAGGGTAGAAGTTGGGGGTCCTGGTCAACCCAAGACAGGATTTCTGCTTCATACATTGACATTGCTTATTGTGAGTTAGAAATCACGGCTCCCAAGAACCAACCTCCCTCCTGCTAACCTTCATGTGACTTGAAACAGTAGTAGAGTCAGTTTGTTAGGCTGCCATGCCCTTTCTATTTTTGTATTCAATGGTTGGACTCGTTTCTTTCTAATAGTACTTAGCTATACAGTTTTTTTTTTGTGGTCTAGTATTAAACTCAGGCTTTAAACTTCATTTCACATTTATGATGTTTTAGTCCCTGTTTATCTCGAGCCCTTATCCAATCACTCAAACTTGTCACGCTGTGTGGCTACTGAGTGCAGTAGAATAATTACACTTAAAAACAGTTCCTAAGAGAAACCCCATCTGAAATAAAGTCCAAAAAGCATGCAGAATGTTACTCTTCTAGTAGAGGGTTAGAGTCCTTGGGCCATTGTACAGCTGTTCAGATAGCCAACCTGTCTGACCCTTGTGATGGCGTTAAAATAGGACCCTAATGAAAGTTACCATTTAGTTTTATGTGTGTGCATGTGTATACATGTGTGTCTCTCTGTGTGTTTAAATAACACTGAATAAACTTTACTTACTAACATCTTGGGCAATTTTAATGATTCTAGTCCATTTTCAAAGAGGACAGTCTTTTTTCACAATTTTCATGACCAGGCCCCATTTCTGGCCAGCTTGGATTGGATGGCAGGTAAGGGCACTAACCCTGACAGCCACATCTGGGTTCTCATTCTGCCATGTCAGCTTCCTCCAGAAGGAGTCAGGAAACTTGGACTCTAGTATCCAGGTGCAGATGGCTATGTGGTGGTGGCCATACTGGCATAATTCAAATCTTTCTTTGGATAGGAGAGTCATTCTAGTAGATTCAGAGCCTGTGGTCAAACGCTGAAACATAGCTTGTCGCTACCAGTAATCTTAGATCATTATCGCCCAAGAGTTGCTTTTCTTAATGTGGGAAGACTGTAAGGGAACGAGAGTGTTATTGGAAGATTCAGGTTGGTAAGTGGAAAAAGGTCACCTTGATTTGTTAGGAAGAATCATGGCCCAAAGATTTCCAGTTCTTAAAACAGCATCCGTGACTATGTTAAATTACTGGACAAGAGGGGAATTAAGACCGCAGGTGGACCCTGTCTCGAAAAACAAAAAACAAAAAACAAAAAACAAAAAAAAGACCGCAGGTGGAATTTGCAAGGCTTAACAACTGAGCTTAATTTTTCTGGAATATGCAGAATAATTAACTAGGTTCTGTGTACTCATGAACATCCTTAAAAGCAGAATGACAAAATAGGAGAAGATTCAAAAGGAGGAAGAGGAAGATATGACCTATGAAGTAAGGGACAAGTTGTGAAGATGGTAGAGGGACCTTCAGGCCAGAAAGGGGCAAGGAATTGGATTTTCCCCAGCATTTCTGGAGGGTGTACACATTGGCTGATATCTGAGTTTTACCTCAAGGAAACCTGTTTTGGACTTCTGACCTCTGGAGCTATAGAATGCTAAGCTTGTGCAGGTTAGACCACGACCATTTTGGTAGCGTGTCCTAGCAGTAATAGAAAAAGAATATTCTTGGCTGTAGAGCCTCTGGTAGAGAAAACATCCGCATAGCTGAATGCAGTGATTTAGCTGGTCCTTTATGCATTATGTCCTTTATGTCCATTAGACAACTGTTTCATTTTGGATTGAATGCAGACATAGGATCTTAGGTCCTTCATCACATGGAGCATGTGTATGTGTAACGTTGGGCAGTGGGAAATGACTCAAAGACCAAACAACACAGAGAAGTGTAGGCCTTTTCTTTGCTATTAACTATCTCAGAAGCTATTGCTGAACAACTGAGCCAGAAGGACTACTCTTAAGTGTAAATGTGCTGGAAAATAAAATTAAACAAACTATTTGGATATTCTTTTAGTCAGTGTATTTACTGAGGAATTTTCTTCGCATGATATGGATTCATGCCTGTATTCATTAGCTGCATGGTTCTTCTTCAGCTTGCATAGTAATTTCCCCCAAAGATAATTAAAACAAAGAATTAGGATAGAAGCAGCATAAATTAAACAAAAGGCAACTGTGTTGTATGAGCCCTCCTGGTAGTGCTTGGAGCAATAGGTTGTAAGTAAGTGTCTGAATAAGCAGGAATGATCTCTTTCCAAATGGTTTAGGAGTATTCTTTTCTTCTCCTCCCTCCTTCTAAAACATCAAAGCCAATTTTAAAGTGTTTTGACCCACCCAAACGTGATTTAGGTGTGTACAGTAGAATGCCTAATAATGGAGTCAGAATCTGCTTCCTTGAAAACATAATCTGGATATGTGTTACTAAAAGTTAGCAATGATGTTGGATTCAAGCTCCTAAAAACCAAATGAGGCCTGGTGTTCTTACGCACTTCTGGTTTTGTTACATAGCCTTTTTGGAGTTATCGTTTGTCAGGGCAGTGTTTTGCTCATTGATTTCATACTGACTTTTCATTCATGCCTTGGCAGAATGTGTTCTTTCATCCCCCATTCTCACAGTGTGAATGGCCAGCCTTCTCCAGGTGCCACTCTGTAACTCACATCTTCTGTTTGAGTCCTTGTTCCTTGGCTGTGACAAAATAACCTCCAAAGAAGGAATCGAAGGGACTAGCAGTTTGATTTGGATCTCAGTGTGTGAGAGAGGGTATAGTCCATCATGTTGGCATGTTGGCAAGAGTGTGAAGTAGGGGGTCACATGTCTTCTGATGTCAGGAAGCAGAGAATGGAGCTGGACAGCTCACCCATGCTCTTGAAAGAGGCTCTAACTCCTGAAGTTTCCATAACCTTCCAAAACATGATCAGTTGGCAGGGAACAGGTACTTGAACATGTGAGCCTATGGGCAATAATCTATATCCAAACCTCAACATCTTCTCAACCAGACTATACATCTTAATAAGATCATCTGGTGATGCCTGCCCATATTCTAATTCGATAAATGATGTTCCAGGCTGCACTGTTTTGTAATTTAATGCGGACTGCCTGCATATACTAATTATACATAATTTCAAAATATGCTTACGGTGCCTTGAACTATGACGCAGTGAAAACATGCAAAAGATTACAGCTTGAGAATAGAAGAGAAAAACAGGTACTATGACACCAGTGGTGGGCTCGTTACTACAATTGAAAAACATATTGGGATAATCTTTGGGGGAGCCAAGACGTACAAAAATCATTGTCTTATTGTCCCTGAAGTTGAAATAGTGGAAGCTTCGCAACCCACCAGAGGGATGTTTCTTCCAGGCACTGACCCTTGGAAGTTGTCCCTCAAATCCTCATATTTAGGACACTAGTAGCATAATAGCTAATCCCTTGTAAGTACTATAATTCAACATTCCTTTGTTCGCTAGCTTTGTTTTTGAGACAAAGTCTAGCTGTGTACCCCTGGCTGGCCTGAAACTCAAAGAGTTCTCCCTGTCTCTGTCTTCGCAGTGCTGAGATGAAAGGCATGTGCTCCCATGCCCAACTAACTAAACATCCTTAAAGTTGATGTTTTGTAATTTTGTGGAAGATCAAGACAAGGTCTTATATTTTATCTGAGTGCATGGATCGAGAATGGGTTCATGTTGTTGTTATCATTATCTAATCTATTATCTATTGCAAAAAGAATTTGAGAAAACCATAGAAGGAACAAAATAAGAAAGGCTCTGATATGGAAGGTCTTGGGCATTTCAAAGAGCAGGAGATAATCAAATCGATTTTCCTGAGTGTACATATTCTACTTTAGACATGAACATTTTTGACATTTATGAAAATGTTAAGGCCAACACACTAAAATGCCCAAGTATTGCATTTGAGTTAGTCTCATGTTCATTTACATACTTATCAAGTACCTTCTTGACTGCAGTTCATGGTTTAATGTGACTAGCAAATAAAATATCTTGCCATTCTGTATGTTGGTATGTAACTATGGAGTGTCATTTTGCCAATCAAAGCCACAGATGCCATGTGGAGGCCACTGGTTCATTACTACCTGGTGAACAAAGTTAATTGTTTTTTTAGCTTTAATTCTTTTAGATATTAAACAGAGCATGTGACTGCCTGCTTTTCTGCAGGACACTCAAATGTGAGTGAACACTTGAACGATCCAATACTTGTTGTTGTTGTTTTTTTCTAATCTAGGAGAAAAATTAGGAGAATAATTCTTTGCATTTAGTCTCTTCTCCACGCCCCCTTCTCATTTGCAGACTCCTTTTGGATTAGGCATAGAACAGAAGCCTTATTTGGTCAGGGGAGGGCAAATGGTGGCTGATCAATCCACCTAGTCCCTCTTTTAGCTGAGAATGGCCTTGAGATTGTAGAAAGTCATGTGAGCAAAGGTTGGGTCACACTGTCCCCACCCTTGCCATCCCCCTTGTCTGGTATAACATTTAGCAAAATTGGTGGCTGCTTTGAGGGTTTTCGCCTGTTTGTCTGTGTTGCAGAGGAGCGAACAATAGTACAATTTTCCACATTGAATCAGATGGTCTTGTGCGCCAACCAAGCCTGGAAAAATCTGGCTGCCTGGGGTTCTGTACTAGCAGGGCTTTCTCTGTGCAGCCTGTGGGAGGCTGTGACAGGGCTCATTTCTCTCCTGCAGTGCACGGAGTCCCAGTGCAGCGAGAAGTCTCCATTGGAAAGAGACACACCCTTTGACAAGCTCCACTGTGGGGTAGAACTTGTTCTAGGAGGTGTGGGGGTGGATGGAGACATGCCAGACTTCTTCTAGTGACACATATTTACGCTTGTGAGGCTTTTATATCATGGGACATATTAACTTCAAAAAGCAATACATAGCCATTATGGAAAATTTGTACGTCTGTGAACAAAAATTATTGTTTTTTTAATTTAAGAAGTACTAAAAGGGGAAATATTTGGAAAATATAGGAAACTGTAGGGAGGAAAGTGTTTCCACCTTAATTCTCCTAATTTCTTTACATCTTAGTGTCTCTAGATGTTTTTTAAATATTTGCCCACAAAAATACACAAAATATTAGACTACAGATATGAGTATGCGTGTATGCACATATGCACATGTGTGCCAGATAAAAAATGTTATTCATGTTATGTTACTTTCAAATTACAAATGTTACTCAGGTACCAATGTTAGTATTTTAATATCTACTCTGTCAGGCATATGTATATTATTATAAACACAAGATCAGCATCTGTACATTTTCTATAAATTTATTTCTAATCTTCATACATTAAATATACTTTTGTGTAATTTTTCTAGGTTTTGCAGATTCATAGAATTTGGTAATTATTACCATGACTATGCAAAACATAGTTTCGTATTTTTATCCCTTCAGAGCCCAACACTCCCCTGAAGTGTTGCAGCCACAGATTTGCCTCACAGTGCTACTTATACTCTTTTCCTGTGTTGTTTATTACTGTTTCCTAGAAACCAAATAAAGGGGTTGCTGTATGGCTTTGGTTCTTTTCTTTTTAATGTATTTACAAATAGTGGATTTCCAATTCATGAATCCTGCCTTGCATCACTAGTGTGTTCCATGTTGTTATGTGTATCACAGTTTGTCAATTTTATTTACCCTATTTTTATTAGCTTTACATGTGTGTGTTTCTGTATGTGTGTGCATGTTCCATGACACATACATATTGGATAGTGGACGACCTTGTGGTGTTCTGATTCTGTCTTTATGTGGGTTCCAGGACAAACCTTAGGACACCAAGCTTGCATTCTTAGGTTTCAAGAGCCTTTGCCCTCTGGCCTCTATCTCTCAGACCAGTTTGTCTCTCTCTCTCTCTTTTTTTTTTTTAACACACGGAATTGCTTTTGAGCCTTGCAAGTTTGCAGTGACAAGGGGAAGTTTTGAGGTTAACATTTGTGTTCCAGTTTTTGTATGAACCTAAATTTTCCTTCGTAGAAGGTGTGTCCCTGGAGTGCGATTGCTTGGCAACTATAAACACACATTTAACTGTACACAAGAGCACCACAGTGATTTCCTGAGTGCCTGTGTCTTGTAGAGATCCTGGCAATGTGTGAGTTCAAGCACTGTCCTTTTCAGTATGTGGATGTCTCTTCTATTTTATCTGTTTATCAATGATTTAAGAAAGACAGTGAGATCCTTGTGGTAGATTACTCCCAATGTTTTTATCGATGATTATAAGAAAGACAGCGGGATCCTTGTGGTAAGCTAAATCCAATTCCTTTATTGATGATTACAAGACAGCCAGATCCTTGTAGGAGGCTATACCCAGTTCTTGCCAGTGATACCATCTTGTACCAGAGAGACTGGTGCTGAAGTATTCAAGGTATGGAAATGGTCCATTCTACAGTATGGATCTTACCCATCCTCACACAGGTCCCTCAATGTAGCCTTTGTCTTTCACTCTATTCCTGATCACTGACAATCTTAAATTTGCCCTCCATTGCCATAATTTTTAAAAAATCATTTTAAAAATGTTATTTAAATAAAACCATACAATTCTGACTGTTTGGAATTGCGTTATTTGATTCAGAATATTTCTATGGAAGCTCATACATTGTCACAGGACAATCT
>JAQHUG010000117.1:4313549-4323748 GCA_028555095.1 Dicrostonyx torquatus | reverse complement strand
TGGCACAAGCTAGAGTCATCAGAGAGGAAGGAGCCTCAGTTGAGGAAATGCCTCCATGAGATCCAGCTGTAAGACATTTTCTCATTCACCATGGTGGGTGATGCTATCCCTGGGCTGGTGTCCTGGATTTTGAAGAAAAAAGACTGAGCAAGCCAGGGAAAGCAATTCAGTAAGCAGCACCCCTCTGTAGCCTGTGCATCAGTTCCTGCCTCCAGGTTCCAGTTCCTGCTGCTTGAGTTCCTGTTCTGACTTCCTCCAGTGATGGACTATGACCCAGATGTGTAAGCCAAATAAACCCTTTCTTCCCCAACTTGCTTTTTGGTTAGTGTTTCATTGCAGCAATAGAAACCCTAAGGCACTACATCAATCATTAATCAACAAAATGAGCTATAGACTTGCCCACAGGCTATCTGGATGGAGGCGTTTTCTCACAACTCAAGCACGTGTCAACTTGACAATAAACTCATCCGGAACAGATAATGTATGTTTTAGATCTGAAATGGCCATCTGGTTTGTCTTTTTTTTTTTTTTTTTACAGTTGCTGATGCCTGGAAAGACTTTCCTACTTGTCATCCATTTCAACAGTGTTCACATTTACCTAAAGAATAGCTCCAGAGAATTGCCTTAAGCTCCTTCCCTTGTTATTCCAATGTCTGAACCAACTTTGATTTGGCTTCTGTTGATTAAAAAAAAGTTTGTTTGTGTATGCCTTATATTTATGTGTATTTGCGCACATCAAGTTTTTTGGTTTAATACCCTCATCTTGCAAAAAATTATTTGTGTGAGATTCTGGGCCATTTCAAAGTCGTATGGAAATGTTAATTTGTTGGTTGAATTTAGCTAGTATCATCCCGTTTAGGTTGAAGTTTTATATTGTCTCATGGAGGTTTTTGGTGTCCTTAGAGTTTTCAATGTGCTCTCTACTTTTGGAGCTTGACAGGATCTTGTACCACTCAGGTTAACTGGGACCTGAACACTGACTTCGGAGGTGTTTTCTGTTTTGAAGCCACCACTCTGATTCTTTGGGTCTTTTCCATTTGTGCCTGGGACTGATGTCAGTTCTCATGCGCTGTATGCTGACATTCTTCAGTTTTTTTCTTTCAGTCATGTCTGTCATGTGCTCTATGTCCTGCTTACCTGCCTCGAAGGATGGCGTCTTCTCGACTTTTACTCTCCCCTGCTGTCATGAAGTTCACACAACAGGCATGTGCCTTCACTCTGAAAAAGAAAAGAGTTAAAATACACCCTCTTTCATAACCTACTATGTGCTTAACTTCTTGGGACAAATTCTTTTTTCCACTGTATTATTACAGAGGAGAGATTTTATTGGGGTGGCGAGGGGCTAAGAGGAGTAGGTACTTTGTTAAAGTGGGGAGAGGGGCAGAGAGATGGACACCCTATTTCTAGAACACAGAAGTCTTGCTTGTCCTCTGAGAAGGGTTTCCTGAGAAGTCAGTGCTGTCAGTGCTTGCTGCAGACTGAGTTCCTGGAGTCAGCCTGCCTGCAGCTCACACTTGGGGAACAGAGGAGACTTGCGAGGCCTTGGAGCTCATCCTGTGCTCCTTATTCATAGCCCCGTTAACATCCAATCTCCCTGCCATCGTGCCTTTTCCAAACTTCTCTGCTGGCTGATTTTCATGTTCTGTTCAGTGTTTAGTGATCCCTTGGAATGACAGGTGATAGCAGCTTGCTGTATTTGGACTAGCCCCAGAAGTAGCCTGCATATGGTTTTAATACCTGGTTCCCAAGCAAAATACTTTGTAAACATTTCCCCGTGCCATTATACATTTAAATAAGTGCATATTCCCTCATGTGTGTGTGTCTATTGATTGTCCTAGCAAATGTATGAGTAGATAAATCTTACGCACAGCTGTGATCGTTTTCTTGGGATAAATTTGTAGACACAGAATAGCAATACTGCGTCATTAAGAGCTTGCCTTAACTTAGATCATTTTGCAGTCCTTCCAATACCAGAGCAAAGGTTTGTCTCCGCTCCCGTTAGCCCTCCTAGAGCGGGATGTCTATGCTAACGAATGCTAGCAATCACTGGAGGCGCTTCAGCCTCGCAGGTTCCTATTCAGGCGCTGCAAACCTTTCACCACGCATCTCATAAACATAAGTGACTAGCTGTCTTTAACTCCATGCTTATAAAACCCAGTAGTTAGCTATGTTCAGTTTGGGCTCATAAATGCTCGAGCCAAACATAAATCTTCATGTCCTAACCCTAATTAGTAGAGAAGCAACATGGCCGAAGAGGTTAGGATGGCTTTCTGTGCATAGCCACCGTGTGTCTGCTTGTGCAGTCGGTTCATCTTCCATTACAGTTGCACTTAGCATGGGCTTGAGTGATTTATGAGGTCCAATTTGCAAAACTGGCTCTTCAGCATTAGGAGTCTGATGAAAGTTTCTTTGCCTGTCTGTAATATCCTTACATATCCTCGCTCTTCTTAAAAAGCATACAAGGAGTGGAGACGGAGCTCAGTCAGTAAAGTACTCGATGCACAAGCATGAGGACCTGAGTTTCATCCTCCAGGCCTCGCTGACAATAGAGAGTCATGATGGCAGATCATGATGGCAGATGTCAGGATGGCGGATGTCAGGATGGCAGATGTCATGATGGCGGATGTCTGTTATTTCAGCGCAGGAGAGCTGGACATAGGCCCATAGCTGTTGGCTCCCTGGCTAGCCAATCTAAATTAATCGGTGAGCCCCAGGCCACTGAGAGAACTAATTTCAAAAACTAGGTAGATGGTTAATGAAGAATGACACTCAAAGTTGACCTCTGGCCTCCACATGCTTATATGTGAGCAGGCACCCCCCCCACATACACGCATGCATACACACACACACACACACACACACACTCACGGTAGATATCCTTTAAAAAATGCTATGGCATATTTCTTGTTCAAACAGATCATTTCTATATCTATGTAGAATTTTTGCAACACTACAAGTAGGTAATCTGAATAAGTGTAGTTAAGGAAATATTCAGCTAGGTATACAGAGCATAGAGGTTATATAACACAGCATAACCCTTGCAGGTTGGACAGCAGAAGCAGGCCACCCCCGATAGACAGTGCAGCAGGAACCTGTGTGTTCATTCACGGCCTAGGGTCCTTTTAGGAATTAAGTGAGAAAAGCAAAGGCCCTGTGTTGCTTTGAAGAGAAACATCCCCCATAGGCTCAGGTATTTGAATATTTGATCTCCTGCGGGTGGCACTGGAGATTAAGGGGCCTTTAGGTGGCAGAGCTTTGCGGGGGGTGGTAGTACAAGTACATCAGTGGGACTGGAGTAAACTTTGAAGGTTTATAGCCTGGCCCCACTTCCTGTTCTTTCTTTCTGCTTCCTGTGTGATGACATATATGGCTCAGCTTCCTGCTCCAGCCGTTATGGACTTTATTCCCCTGGAACTATGTTCTTCCTTAAAATGCTTCGGTCCTGGCATTGCATCCCAGTTACAGAGAAGTTACTAATCCAAGCTCAGCCTTCTGTTCCAGTCTCTGTCCAGTCTCCCATTGGCGTTCCACACTTTAAACCTGGAGGAAAGTTGGAGATGGGAAAGTTTCCTGAGCAGCTCAGTGACATCTCTCACTTGATAACTACAGGAAAATATACTGAACTCAGATCTCCTACCAAGGATAGTTTCAGAGGTCTGGGGCCAATTGCCAGTTCTCTGCGTACTCTGAAAGAGCATCTCTGTTTCACAAAGCATTTCTTTATAGCTGAATATAAAATGATAACAATAAACATGACCTTTCAGCAATTATGCCACCAATTTATTGATGCAATTATATACTTTGTATGAACCCATTAATATTAGTGATGCTACGTGTCTAGTGGACTATATAGCATGAAAGATGAGCGGTTAGCTTCAGGAGTCAGAGTGAGTTTCAATCCTGGCTTTTCCATCTGTCAACTCTCAGTTCTGAACAAATTAATTCTCTCCTGTAGGACCAAATGGCTCTGTTTTATTTGTTTGTCTCACTTATTAAAGGGGAATGATATTAATGCCCATCATATAGAATTATTGTAAGGATTAAATGAAATAATGTCAGCGATTGTCAACACAGAAGATTTAGTCTTTAAATGCCACGACATGAGTGCCCCAAAGATTTCATTTTTGTCCATTACCAGGGAGCCATGCTGAACTGGGTGGTAGGTGGGTGCTATGTGTTAACTGTTGATGAGCGGTTCCCTAATGACTTCCATGTCTTTGAAAACTTAAAAAAGAAAAGTGTATCTTTCAATTCAGATATTGTTTTCTACCAGATATGTGCAGCCAACAGATGGGTTCATGTGAGCTGTAACTCAGTTGCTTTATTCTTTTTTTAAAATTTAAATAACACTTTTTTCATTTACTTTACATGTCAACCAGTTTCCCCTCCCTCCTCTTCTCCCTGGACTCCCTTTTCCCATCTACCCCTTTCCCCATCCACTCCCATGGTTGCTTTATTATTATTTAATGTTTTTGTTGGAGATCATTTTAAATGATTTTTTAGGATATATTGAATTTTTTCATATAATAACAAGATTTGAGCCGGGCGGTGGTGGTGCACGCCTTTAATCCCAGCACTCGGGAGGCAGAGGCACGTGGATCTCTGTGAGTTCGAGACCAGCCTGGTCTACAAGACCAGGACAGGCTCCAAAAAAAGCTGCAGAGAAACCCTGTCTCGAAAAAAAAAATAACAAGATTTGAGTACATAGTTTTACTCTGATCATATTGGAACCAAAGTCTGTATTCTATACAAAAGCCATTATGTTGTGGAGCTAATTTGATATAATTAAAAGTGCCCTTAGTTAAAACGTGAAGTTGGGTAGATAGAAAGTTGGGGAGGATCTTGGGGGAGTTAGGGGAGGGGAAAAACATGTTCAAAATATATTGTATGAATGTGTGTGTGTGTGTGTGTGTGTGTGTGCGTGTTTGCGCATGTGTGCAGACTTTGAGACAAGGTTGGATTATGTAGTCCTAGCTGGCATAGAGCTCACTGTGTGGACCAGGCTGTCCTCAGACTCACAGAGATCCTCTTGCTTCTATCTCCTCTTCAATCCTCCACTGGTATTAGAGTTGTGTACCACCATGCCTGGTGGGAAAAAAAATTAAGTAAAAAAAAAAAGTACACCAAATCCCCAAAACACAAATCAAAAGGTACCATTTCAGGAGCTGTAGATTGTAAAGAAAAGGGGAATTCTTCTGTGGAGATGTTTGTTCCTCGTGACCTGATGTCCTTCCTTGACTTTTTGCTGGCCCTGTCATCTGCCTCCCTTCACCATTCCCAGGCCTATATCTTCTTGTTTCCTTACTATTTTATGCAGAGGCATATCACCAACATTCTAACTTATAAGTACACTCTAGCATAGCTTTAAGCACTAATTCTTTTCAATGCTGAGTCTTTTCTACTTGGAAGATCTGTAGTCTTGAACAAAGTCAACTTCTTGAGTAGTCATGCCTATCCAAGCAGCAGAACCAGATTTAAAAATCACAGAAGGATTCTTCTTGGTGTGGCTGGCCAGCTGTGACTACAGATCTCAAGTGGTACACTGCATCTTCTAGCAGCGTCCTCTCCGCACAGAATGCTTTTCACCCATTTTTCTCTCAGTCCTAGTATGTTGGGCATCTGTCTCTCCTTTCTCAACCTGTTTTCTTCCCCAAGAACTATTTGATTTGTTATTTATTGAAGGATTTCGTACACGAGGACAATGTATTTGTACTGTTCTCACCCTCCTCTCTAATTTCTCCAGTGTCTCCCTGTTCCTTTTTGAGTTCAGGACCTCTTTATACATATGTCTATGTGTTATGTATGTAAATATTTGCATGTGTGTTTATCCTCATTTATTACAGTTAATGTTGCCCTTCTTTGCATGTGTTTAGAGTTGGCCACTTGGGATTGGTGTCTTGTCCTTAGATAAACTAACCAGCCAGTCAGCCAGTCAGCCAGCCAAACAAACAAAGAGACCTGGTTCTCCTTCCTCAGCCACCATTCTCTTCCTGTAATTCTTTATCTAGGCATGAGGCCACATTTATTTTTTATTCCACATGAAATTTTCCTGCATGTATATTGGCGTGCAGACTAGTGTGATCTTCAAATTTTTCTTTTAAGCAGCCATATTATTAAGAGCTCATGGTGGCAACATCCTTGTCCTCCCTGGAGAAAACTATCACACAGCAGACATCTCAGTTCTCAGGCTCTTACAATCTTTCTCTTTCCTCTTTGATGATGTTCCTGTGAGCCTAGGTATACAGGTTATGTTATAGATGTTCTGTTTGAGGATAGCACGCCACAGCCACTTATTCTCACAATTTTAAGCCAGTGAGCATAATGTCCATGTACTTGTCTCAGTGAGTGAATAAAATCAATTGGAGGGAGTTTGCGTGTTTGTCACTCACAAATCTGCCCTCTTTTCAGTGATCAACTGTTCTGCAAACACACTGGACCTCAAACATTCTTACCCTCTGAATACTGTATGGCACAGACTGTCTGTTCTCTCGTCCCTGCCGTACAGTTTTCCATGTTGACTTTCCCGTTTCCATCAGCATACAAACGCATTGTGCCATCTGTCATCTTAAACACAACAAAATAAAACTTGTTTTTATCTTGAATTGCCGAATGCCACCCAATTTCTCTGGATGTGTTTTCAGCAAAACTTGAAAGCTAAAATTGGAAGTTCTGGTTTCAGCTTCCTCTTCCCCCATTCTGTTAAACACACACACACACACACACACACACACACACACACACACACACACACACCCCATTCCAAGGAATCTACTCCAATGAAGGCCACTACTGACCACCTAATACTATGGCATTGCTGAGTCCTTATCTAACATAAACTACCAGAAATGTTTGGTTCAATTTTTCACCTCCCTATTGTTTTGGGTGCCATCTGACCACTGTGGTGCTTTCCTGATTTATTCCTCCTGGTTGTGTTCTCTTCCTCTTCTTTATCCTCAGTGTTAAATCCTCCAGCAATCATTTCTGGACTCCCTTCCCTCCAGATTACATTGCATCCTGGCTCTCTAGGTGATGATGGTCCTCCAAAGTGAAACTTGGGCACCTCTGTCTCTTCCAAGTCTCTACTCCCCTGTACAACTGTCTTTTAAAATTTATAGTGAAACAGTTCTTGACTTCACTCCCCAAACCACCTTTGCCTCATTGTTCCATCCAAGACTTCGTTGCATAACCCTGTACTTAAGAACTAATTGAATTTTCACTAGCATCTTTATTTTCCCTAGTGGCGATCTTATCTTTAAGACTGTACTAAAATTATAAACACCCCAGCAATAATGTATAGCTCTTAAAGATTTCAGTTCAGTTGGATAGCTACTAGATGATGGAAAATGATCTGATCACTTTTGGGAAGTGACCCAAGACTATAGAAAAATCTTCATCTATAAGCTGAAGCACATGATTTTTAAAAATGTCCAGTTATTTAAGAGATATTTTGGTAACTTTTTATTTAAAAAAATCAATTTTTATGTTATCATTTAGAAGCAACAACCACATATATTTTTTTAATTCCACCTTAAAATGGGCACATCTGGTTTTGACTGAATGGGTAGTGATAGGTATTAGCAGGTTTTTTTACTCATTCAGGTCCTGCAAACCCCCCATAAGCAATCCAGCTAGAAATGGTGCAGAGATACGCATGCTTCTCCTTCTCCTGTACTCCTGGGTTCTCTCCCTGGTTGCCTGCACATTGTAGACAAGAGGGGGATTGGAAAACATTTAATGATAGAATAATGATGAAACAGTGTGCGACATGGGCATAAATTATTAGGAACTAGATTGACCACCATTGCTGTTTACACAGACACACACACACACACACACACACACACGTATGCATGCATGTACACATGCATGCACACCTTTTTTTTCTAGCCAGTCTTTTTGCCTTCTATTTGAAATCTTTACCACCCTAAGATTTAATCCTTTTTAAAATAATATGTACCCTAAACTAAATATTGTGTTCCTTGGTTTTGCTTGATTAGGGTTTTCATAAAAATGGTCTCATTATGAAGTCTTTCTTTACCCAAACAGAAATAGCATGTTTCAACAGGGTAAACTTGACAGCACAATGGCCCATTGTGATGCTGTTTACACACTTATGTTTTTTATTGCCTTCAGTACTATGTAATTTGGACTTGCAACTGATTAGCCAATTAGGAGTTGGAAGGAAGAGATGTAAATGTTACCGGCTAACTTGACAGAATGATTTATTAGAAGCATGTACTTGTGGGATGTCACCTGCTTTGTTGTTTGGGAAGCCTCATGCCAAACCTAAACATGAGTGTCAGTGGCAAACCTGTGCCCAGCTGTTTAGGAAAACGCAAGCGCAGTTGAATCCCAGTCAAGTACAGGATGTTTGTTTGCCAGTGGTATCCCGCTGATTTGAGAATACACTTATCTGTTCTGTGGCTTTTATTGGTGTGACAGAAACCTTCTCACACATAGAGGTAACCCCGGCCTCTGCTGTTTCCTGTCCCTTCCCATTGCCAGTGGGTGTCTGGGCCTCAGTTAACCAGAAGAGATTTCTCTGCCTTCTTTGAAAACTCTGAACAGTTTTTTTTATTAGCCTTGTGTTTATTTTGATTTCAGAGAATATGGGAGATTATTTTTCATTAAAATTCTGTTTATATTTTGTATTAATGTGATTTACATAGGCTGACAACTAGTGTTTTAAATGAAACTGAAAATAAGACTTTATTTTTTTAGTCTTTTTTTAATTGAAGATAGATTTTTGTCTCATCCACTACATCCCGACCATAGTTTACCATCTATCCACTCCTCCCAGATCCCTACCATCTCCCCTGTCCCCTAGATCTACTCCCCCTCCATCTCCCAACAGAAAAGAACAGGCCTCCAAGAGACAACAACCAAACAGGACAAACAAAATGCAATAAGACAAGGCAAAAGCTTGAGGCTGGAAAAGGCAACCCAACAAGAAGAAAAGGGTCCCAAGTGTGGGCACAGAGTCAAAGACACACTCACTCCAAGTTAGGAGTCCCACAGAAAATGCGAGGCTAACAGCTATAACATATATGCAGAGGACCCTGCAGAGTCTGTGCTTTCCGCTTTTTAGTCTCTGTGAGTCCCTGTGAGCTCTGCTTAGTTGATTCAGTGGGCCATCTTCTCCTGGTTTTCTCTATCCCCTCTGATAACTACAACTTTTCTGTCGTGTTTTCCACGGATTCTCTGAGGTCCAAGGGGAAGAACCTGAAGAAGACCTCCAGTTTGGGCTCTCTCCTCATGTCTGGTCTTCTCATCTGCTCACATCTGCTTCTGGAAGAAGTCTCTCTGATGATGGCTGGCACAAGGCACCAATGTGTTTGGTTGTCTGGCAATGAAAAGAATTTAATTTGACTGTAAGTTTCAGCTAGAAAATTTTTAAAAAAAGATACTCAAAACTATCTACTTTGAAAAGGGCACAAGAATGTTCACATCTACCATTGTTGTCTGTATTTTAAAGGGAAGTTATACTGGGCCAGGTATACAGTTCATATTCTTCCAAAACTGAAGGGAAATGTCAAACCCAAACCCTTGAGAACTAGCCCTGGATGTTTAGTACAAGGAGTATAGGTCATGGCAAATGATTAAAGCAACCCACTTATCAGCTATTACTGAGCCCAGCCAACTCAAACCAGGAGCTGCACAGTGAAGCTGCAGACATCCCTTCTGCATTTGTCTGCGGAAGGATGTGCATGCATTTGCAAGCAGACTGTTTTAGTGCTCAGAGGCAGTTTATAGCATTGACTGGAGATGTGGTAAATATAGACGTTTCCTAACGTGCTGCTCAGCAACCGTTTCCTGCTTTCTTCTGACCCTGGATCCGCTGAAGGATCCTTACCTGAACTCTTCCCTGAGCCCTAAGCTAGGTTTATGCCACAAACAGAGCTCTTGGTGATGTGATGATGAAAGATCCCCCCGAAGGGAATCTATCTCAGGCGGGACCCCGTTCCCAGAGATCAGCCGAAACCACCAGCGCAGATGCAATCAGCAAGAGGTTTATTCAGATACGCGGGTACCTGGGGCGACCAAGTCTTTCAAAGAACTTGCGCGCCTGGCTCGGGGCCACAGAAGCGAGATGCATGGTTACAGGGATTTCATTGGTTAATTTAAACAAGGCCATCATGAGGATGAGGTTATGTTCTCAAATACTGAGAATTCAGATAGAGAACCATCTCAGCTCATAT
>JAQHUG010000117.1:4286113-4301755 GCA_028555095.1 Dicrostonyx torquatus | reverse complement strand
TTTACAGGGTACCAGACCATTGTCCACAGCAACTTCTAAGTAAAGGATATGAACCCTTCTCAGATACATACAGTAATTTTTTCCTCCATGTCTGTGACTTAACATGCTCACTCACATACACATGTATGCTCATGGATGTGTAGGCTGAGGTTAATCACCAGTGTCATTCCTCAGGTGCCACCATCGTGGTTTTGAGGCAAAGTCTTTCTTTGGCCTATGACCTGTTGTTTAGTTTAGGCCATCTGGAGGTGGGCCTGATCCTCCTGTCTCTGCTTCCCAGAACTGGGAATCCAGGTGTGAGCTATCACACCAGGCTTTTTTATAACAGTTGTGGGGTTGGAACTCAGGTCCCCAAGCTTGAAAAGCACTGAGCCATCTTCCTAGCCCTACTTATGCTATCTCTGGATGACCTGAATCAATCTAACTCATTGCTGTGGAGATTTTCTTTTCCTTTTAGGTAGTATTTATCTTATTCAAGATCAAGAGGGAATTTTCTGGTGCTGTCTTACAGAACTTTTGTCATTTTATGCTTATTTCTGTCCATCCAGTGGTGCTTTTGTGTACTGTATGAGGAAGGAGTCAAGGGTTATTGTGCTCTCCCATGATCATCCTTCATCTCTGGCAGCCTTGCTGTAAGTCAGTGTCCAAACTCTGCTTTCCTGGTCTACTTTTCTATTCTTGCACTGATGCCACATTCTTTACTGACTTTGTCTGTAAATTCAGCCTAGGAGTTTTAGTACTAGTGTTAATCCTCCAACTTTGTTTATAGAGATTATTTTCATTACTCTTGGCTTTTTTTGTATCCACTTAAGTTTAGATTAAGCTTTCCAGATTTTAAGTAGAGAGTTTAAGCTATTAATTGGCATAACAAAAAACCCTTAACCTGTAACTTAGGGATCATAGACATTTTTCAGTAGTGTTCTTTCCAACAACGTAGCCTAGTCCTCCATCTGCATTTTTTTTTGTGCTTCTCTTGCGTTTTCCGGTAACCTCATTCCTCCTTAGGTGCCTTCCTTTTCCTAGCAATCAAAACCTTGCTTTAGACTCACACACTTAGAGCTTGTTAACAGAGAAACTATTTTGAAACCGAAGAGAGGAAGTGTCCTTCACCTTGTGGAGGAGGTGTGGGTTTTTTTTCTGTTGTTGGTTTGAGGTAGGTGTGAATGCAGAGTGTGCTGTCCAGATGGAATCTTGGATATCCTTAAAAGCAGCATATGTGTGTGGGCAGAATGATAGAGTATATCAAGCATTCGGAGTGTCTTGAGTTATGGCATGTACAGTTGAATGAAGAAACCAGTCCACATTTTAAGTATCTGATACACTTTCATTGATGCTGAAGAAATGACCCATCTAAAGCAAACGGATTGTATCCTTTATATCCCTTCCTAAATCTTTGATTTACTTTGCCAGCCAGTAGAGCTTAAACATTTTAAAGTTAATGGTTAAACATTGTCAAGGTGACTGAGTAAGGAATTACAGTGTGTTTTTGAATTACAGTCAAGTGTACTTTGCATTAAATAAAATCTCTCTAATATGTAATGAATCATATTCAAATGACTTAAAACATTATTTAAGGGATA
The DNA here is from genome assembly GCA_028555095.1 of Dicrostonyx torquatus. NCBI lineage: Eukaryota > Metazoa > Chordata > Mammalia > Rodentia > Cricetidae > Dicrostonyx > Dicrostonyx torquatus. The sequence continues at coordinate 4,300,175 of JAQHUG010000117.1, read as the reverse complement.
AACTATTCTGGAGTTGCCCAAGGTTGCTAGCTTTTTCATTTCCCATCATACTTTGGGAATGAATAGTCTTTTCTCATTCCTCACTGACTTCAGACTCTTAATTTCAATTCCCTTTCCACATTGGCTCCTAGCTGGAAGGCCCATTAAACCTGCTCACATGATCAAGGCTCATTGCCCCCACCCCCCGCTTGGTACAAATGCTCATTGTTTTATTTGAGGTTGTTGAAATGTCCCTGTGACAATCTCCTTGCCCACCCTTCCTTGTCCTGTCTCCTCTCCTGGTCTTTCTGCCTCTCAGGCTCTTCCTCAGACTGTTTTTTAGTGCCCCCTTCATGCCCTTTGGTATGAGACTAGCCTTTAACTGCTGAGCCATCTCTCCAGCCCACCAGCTTCTTTGGTGTATTGTTAACACTCTGAACTCTGAATCCAGCAATCTGAGTTGTATCTTGGTAGAACCTGTTCCTTGAGGAAGAGAACCAGTCAATCATCCTCATGAACTCAGACCATGAAACCCAATATAAACGGGCTGCCCATGCAGGCTGCAGGATTGCCGGGGCATGTTTCCCTTTTCATGACCTTTTTGCTGGTGTCCACTTTACCTTTTTTGTTTCACATGGGTTTCTTAATGGCCAGCATTCTGTGGATTTTGGAGTCTGGTCTTGAACTGTTTGACTACCCAAATGCCAATGTTCAACTTTCTATTGGATTACTTTATTTCAGAGCCTCAAAGACTCAAAACTTAACACATTACCACAAGGAAATTCCAGTGTGCTCTTCACTTTGGCAACTGGCACATTTTCCGCTGGACCCATGTGCTGGTCAGTTGCCTGCCTCTGTGACAAATGCCAGAGAGAAGTAACTTAAAAGCAGAGATTACTTAGCTTGCTTGTGATGCTAGAGGTCTCGGTTCCTTATGATGGAAGAGAGCAATGTGTCATTTTCTCAATTCATGAGAATCAGGAACAAGGGCAGAGAGTGGGGAGTATGGGCACATGCTCTTCTGCTCCTTATTTTTATCATCTGAGCCCCCAGCCTGTGGGATGGTGCTGCTTCCGTTTAGGGCAGGCTTTCCCAAGTCTTATTTAATCCTGAAAGACCTGTCCACTGGTGTGCTTCTGTCATCTGGGCACTTCCATTAAAATCAGGTTGACAGTCAGGATTAACTATTACAGTCTACAACCTGGAAGTGGCCTTTCGTTTTCCTTGGTCCTTTTGTTTCCCATGTTCACAGACAACATCGTGCCTTCGGATTTCCCTCAGCATCTTTAATGCCTTGCAGCCTGGATCCTCTTCTCTGTGTCACTCACCTTTTTTCTCTTCCCACACAACCTCACACCTGGTTTGCTTGCACTACTTCCCAACTGGCCTGTCTGCCTTCAGTATTGTCACCCAGTAACCGCTCTCCAGGGTGTCTACAATGTGGTATCTCTCTGTTTAAGCTCAGCAGTAAATCAGTTCTTCCTTTGGCACAAAGACCTTTAATATAGATTTGAATGCCTAGTCATGATACTCCCCCGCCCCCGGTGCCTCCAGGCTCGTCTGTTGACATGACCTTCTTCTAATTCAGTCCCTTGCTTTACTCTGCCTTTCTTCTTGATTTGCTTTTACCCGGAGTAGGCAAATTCTTATCCCTCACTCTCCTGTCATTTTTCAAGTGTCAGCTTAAATAGGACAGACTGTGGGGAAAACATTTTCCCATCCATCACCCCTACTACTATGGATTATATTGTTACATATATTGTATATATACATATATGTATAACAGTATGTATATTGCCTTATACAATATATATTATGTTGTTATATACATTGATCTCACTTTGACGTCACTGAAGGCAAGGAACATGTTTATCATGTCTGTATCCTTCTCCTACATGGTGGTTTTGTAAGTAGGGACCATGTTAGGCTCTGTGGATGCCAAGATGAACAACTCTGTCTCAGCCCACGAGGCTCCTACAATTGGAAAATGAAACAGAAGCACCAGCAGGTAATTATTGTGCAGTTTGATGAGTTCTGTATGACAGGCGTTTTAAGGACATGGCAGGCAGAGTGCCTTCTGGGTCAAGTGAGTTTTATTGAAGTGTGTGCCGGCATCCCCAGAGAAATGATGCATGGCAAATAATCCTTAGAGTGAAGATTGTCTCCAGGAATAGCCCTGGCAATAGTTTAGTCAGTTTTGCCAGCTCATCTCTAGAGAATGTTCACTGGCTCTTTAGATGCAGACAACTGCATGGGAATTAAGTTTTAACAAACAGTAGCTCTGCGTGTAGAGAAATAGCATGTGGTTACTGGAAGAGAGTCGCTCAGAAGTGCATTTTCAGGGTACTTAGTTGAGATTTGACAGAGTAAACATTTGTCCTGTATGCTCACAGGCCCTCTGACAGAATCCTGTGTTTAGTGTCAAAATACTCTGACTTTGTCTGAGAGTATAATTTCAAAGTATCGTTTGCCTTATTTTCAGTCTGGTTCTCTCTCAAACACGATGTATTCCATAAAGCAACCATATGATGTGGGACACTTACAGCTATTTTCCTCTATCTCCGTCCCAAATGAGTACCCTTCATGGTTGAGAGCTGTTCTAGGATAATACATATATTTTACACAGTTAGGGGAATGGTGAAGAGAACCTTCTATGATCAGAATTCGAGAGACCTGGCTCACCTAGTCCAAGGAATTCCAATCTTTTTGTACGGCTGTCTATGATAGTAGACTATGAGTAAACTTCTTTGGCAGAGTCCCTAGAATTTATGTCTAATTGACCACATATGCAGATGAGGGGAAAAGCTATAATTTTTTCCCTTGTTTCAGTTTTTGAAGCAGAAATGATCAATACTCTGTGCACTGTGAGGATGTTCATTGTATTTGTTGGTTGGGGTTAGTGTTGTTTTGAGGGTGTAGATAGCAGACTCTTTGCTCTACTCTTGTTTTGTGGTGTGTGTTGAAATGATTCAAAGACTGATGTAGATTCAGGTCAACATTAAATGGGACCCTGGGTCTCAGGAGTTTCTGAGTGAAAGAGCTCCTGTCTTCATGGGACGTTCACACAATAAGTGTTGAATGGCTATTTCCCAGAAGACAAAGTGGACTGGACATAGAAACATAAAGATGAATAGCAAAGAACCAGCATCCTTAGGATGCTCTGAGTCCCCTAGGACAGACAGACATAAAACAAAAACCAAACAAATAAAGAAAAAATTTCTCTGATGATATATATTCATAAACTCAAGGGTGGAGAATATGTGGTATATATAAACCCTTGGTACCTGGTAACTTTAGCCACATTTTATCAATAAGACAATGGAGCTGGGTTTGAAAGGTAAATAATGTATGAACAAAAATCTGAAAAACATAGTAAGCTGAGGTAAAGTTTAGTATAGTATACAAAATTTCCTATCAACCTATTCTTTCCCCCAGCATTATAAATCTTGGTGTCAGTTCTACTGTAAAATTTAGTGTATTTCTGTTGGAGGAGGCTGCTTGTTTGTTTCCTGGCCACACAAACTCCTGAAAATAATTACACAGAAAAAAATAATTACACAGAAACTATATTATTTAAATCAGTGCTTGACCAATCACTTAAGCATATTGCTAGCTAGCTCTTATATCTTTCGTTAACTTATTTCTAGTATTCTATATTTTACTATGAGGCTTGTAGCCTACTGGCAAGGTTCCAACTAGCAGCTTGTATCTTTCCCCTCTGGCAGCCCATGGCATCTCCTGACTCGACCTTCTTTCTCCCAGCATTCGGTTTAGTTCTCCCACCTAGCTTTACTCTGTAAGCCATTGGCTGAATGCAGCTTCTTTATTAACCAATGGTAATAAAACATATTCACAGCATGCAGAGGGGAATCCCACATCACCTCCCCTTTTCTATCTAAATTAAAAGGAATGTTTTAACTTTAACATAGTAAGATTTCATATAACAAAACAGATATTAAGCAAGAATTACAGTTACAATATTTATATCTATGTTATTTTTATCATAACTAAGGAAAATATAATTATAACTATCTATTCTTCAGCTCCATCAAAGACTCCTGAAGGATATAATATTACCTAAATTAACAGGTAGTATATTTTAAGCAACTTCCAAAACTCTAGAAATGACAGAGACATCTCGCTGCCTGAACAGTCACCCAAAGTTCTTCTGTATCATTGGAGCATCCATCTTCAGCCTACAGGCCCATAATATCTGTCAGAGTTTTTCATGAAGCAGGAAATTTGAAGATCTCTTATGCCTTATATTGGCAAAGTTCATCAGTTGCTTTCTTCTGTGACCTGCAGAATTTCCAGCAGATTCTTTCATTAAGCAGAAACCTCTAAAGACAGCCTCTTTAGGCAAGTTCAGCAGTCATTTTTCTGTGAGTCCTGCAAGTTCAGTCAAATAGTTAAGGAAAGAGCAGTTTCTTGGCTAAATGGCTGACAAACTCCATGAGGAGCCTCTTTGATGCCCATAATCCTCCTGGAGTAGATTGATGCTGCCAGGAGAAGATGTATCTCATTGTCATGAAAAGTCCTAAGTTTTTATAACATTTTAAATGCCATATTCCAGAGGTCTCTGAAAGATTCAAAGAATACCTGTCTAACTGAAATATATCTCTATGTATCTAGAATATCTAATTAACATTATTACAAGCTTGACTATTGTAGATGACTATCTATTAACCTGTATTTCTTAATTATACATTACAATTTTAAATGAGCTGCATAAACACAATACCTTAATCAAGGGCATATATATGTGTGTGTATATATATATATATACATATGTATGTATATATATCTCAAAATGACCTTAAATTTGTATCAGTAAACCAAGATGCTTACCATTGCAAAGTATTCAGACCTATAGCATATCCCTTTTAAATGTAAACACATTTATAAACAATATTTGGGAATTTGGGAGTAGTTGTCTCCAAACTGCTTCCTGCTTTTTGTTGGGTGAAGTAATTTTTGGGGGTGTTCACAGTGACCTTTTGGGGGGTCTTGGTCCATCAAACGGTATTAGTCTGGAAACAATTCATAGGTTCTCATCCACTATGGAAACAAAAGCAGAACCTCTTTTCAAAGCAACATATCCTTAGACTTCAATTTTGAAGTCAAGATGCCTCTAAAACAATATATGTTGGCTTAGTTTAGCAGCCTGTACAATGAAATGTCTCTCTTCACTTACCTCCTTCACAGACGAAAAATTCAGAGAAAACACAATAATGTACATAATCCAGACTCTCTGTGTATATTCCATCTTTACATGGCTTATTTTTCTTACTCTGTTACTTTTTGTACAAGTTTACTATGTCTCTTTAAAGACTTTGGTTTGTTTTTTTTTTTTTTTTAAATTTACTTCTTTTGGTAACTCTCTATTCTCTTTTTCAAGCCTATATACATTTGTTAAACACACTGTGACCCATTTAGAGATATTGTCATCTGAATCTGTCTTTATTGTGTATATGTACTTATTTTCTGACCAGAAGTGCCTCCCCCACCTTTGTTTTAATGCTAAGCAGGTGTGGCTAGGGCCAAAATGGCCCTGTCTGCTTGCTTCACCCAGTTCAACATGGCGGAGGCATTATTGCTGCCTGTGAGAGCCATGTTCATTGCCCCATTTTTATATACACAGTGGGTCTATGTTGCCATTAAGCAAATTGTAGCACTCTGCTTACAGACCCCATTTAAATGCTCCATAGCCAGACCTCCCAAAAGAGTCAGAACCATTCATGCTGGCAAACTAGGAAGCCTTCTTAAAGGAGCCAAGCAGTTCTTGCTGCTACCCCTGAGTCAGGAAGCCTTCTCTTAAAAGAATCGTGCCTCTGCTTGCTTCTAGCAAATAGAGACCACATGAGAAGATGCTGCTACCAAAAAGCAGCATGTTTAACTCTGTTCTTTTATGTCAAGAATTTCTTTGTAAACTCTCTCAGGCTTTTATGTGGATGTAGTTACCCACATTGGAATGCAATCTGTTGGAGAGGCTCCTTATTCATTCCCTGGCTTCACAGACTCCTGAAAATAATCACACAGGAACTATATTATTTAAATCACTGCTTGGCCAATCAATTAAGCATATTGCTAGCTAGCTCTTATATCTTTGGTAAATCCATTTTTATTATTTTATATTTTACCAGAAGGGTTGTGGCCTACTGGCAAGGTTCCAGCTGGCAGCTCACATCTTTCCCTTCTCGCAGCTCCATGGCATCTCCTGACTCCAGCATTCAGTTTAGTTTTCCGGTCGAGCTTTACTCTGTTAAGCCACTGACCAAAAGTAGCTTCTTTATTAACTAGTGGCAATAAAACATATTCACAGCATGCAGAGGAGAATCCCACAGCATATTTCCTGATTTCTTTAATATTGTTTTTCTAATGAAATTATTGCTCTCTGTCCAAGCTGATGCAGCTCACAAGTCAAGATAAGTTTCACATTTTGTTTTCTGAAATCTTACAACTCTCACTATTATTTCTTACTGAATTTAAAAGCTAAAATTGTGTTTTATTTCTTGGTGTGTAGGCCTTGAATTATTTTCTCTTAGGAATTTCCAGATAAATGCTACTTTTAGAGGAATAATTGTTTACTGTACTATTGTCTGGTGGATCTTCTCCAGAGGATTTTGACATTTCTTTCTCTCTCAGCAATTGCAATGTGAGCTACCTGATTCTCAGGATATATTCGGAATTATTATTAATTATGTTCAGGTTTGGCTATTGAGTGTTTTCATTCAGTGTTTAACGATACACATTGTATGTTTATGAGAACAGAATGTGGCAAAAATAAAAGACGATATTATCTCAATCAAAAAGGTATCTGAGCAGAAAAACTCTAGTTTATATATCTATTTATTCTAAGCAATCAGCTAGTAGTCATTCGTTCATAAACATGTCAACTTTTTATTTTTTTTGGTTTTTGAGACAGGGTTTCTCAGGAGCTTTGGAGTCAGTCCTGGAACTAGCTCTTGTAGAACTAGCTCTGGTCTCGAACTCACAGAGATCTGCCTGCCTCTGCCTCCCGAGTGCTGGGATTAAAGGCGTATGCCACCACTGCCCAGCTCCAAAGTTTTATACTAAGTTTTTAAAGTTTTAAAATCTATGATCTTTTTAAAAATTTCATTCCCTAGAACTGAGGATTGAAACTAAGGCCTTGTTTATGCTAGGTGAGTGCTCTGTCACTGGGTTATATTCTCAACCTCTTAAAAGATTTTCATTTTGAGCTGGTCTCCCTAGCTAAAGCAGGCCTAAAACTCTGCATACTTTTGCCTCAGTTCCAGTGTGCCTGAGTGGGAACTGTTCCAATGTCCTTTATTTATTTATTTACTTACTTATTTTGCCCCAGCGTATCCAAGAACATAATTGGTATGTGAGACTTATTCCACAGTCTTTCTTCTTCCTGTGTCTCTGAATAGTATTTTGTCCTACCTGGGGACATATTTGCTGTGGCCATATGTGGGTCTTTTTTAGTGACAGTAGCCTAACTCTTATTCTGGGACCCCAGGTTCCCATCCAGATGTTCATACCTACCACTCTACTCTCCTGATTCTTGTCTGTTTCAGGTTCTTCTGTGGTCCTTCTAAGCTACATGAACATTTCTAATTACTCATTTGAAACCTTTATACCCAGTGACTTACTGGGTTTGTCTTGCAAACCATTACATCCAGTAGTCTCTATTGATGACCCTAAAATGAAGGCACTGAACATTACTTGGGGAAAAAAATGTTCAGTTCAGTAGAGACATTTCTCTATTTCCTTTGTAGGGCCTTTAGCATGCCCTGGGCACTCTGCTCTCAGTCCAAGTCAGGTCTATTCCTGCTCTACTCTGCTGTCTTTACCACTGCTGTTCACTCTGTTCTGCAGTAATGTGAAGTAACACTGTGTTCCAGATGTTGCACTAAGCCCCAGAGGTAGACTATTGAACTAAAACATCATATCCTCATATAACATGCAAGAGTCAGACACATATAAAATAGCAACCCTCATGATGATTTCATTACACTTGAATACAGCAACAAAAATTTCAAGGTAGCCTGAGGCTGCATCCTGGTATAGGAAGGGGAAGGTGATGACTGGCTTCTGGGCAGAATGGGAATGTATCTTTGCTCTTTCCAAATCTTGTTCGGTCTTTACTACTGGGCTAATATTCAATTCATAGTCCTCAGAATAATTTAAAAATGATAACTTTGTTGAGAAGTTAGTAGATATATTTACATTTTTTCCTATATAATTGTTGAATGGATAGAAATATATAAAATATATTATATATTATTTTACATATTATATATAACATAAAGTCTCTATATAAATAAGAGATTTTTTTTCCTTTATAAAATGGGTTATAGTAAAGGACAGAGGCATGCTTCTAATTCTCATGTCCGCTGTCATCTTTACTCCGTGTTTCATGAGATATGCAGAAGGTTGTTTATGGGCCATACAACCCAAATTTGACAGAAAGTGCTCTTGGTTTCTGAAGGGATAGCACAAAAATCAACATCCACTTGCATTTCACATAGAAACCAGAATCCTTGGCACTCCCTTTTTACATCACTGTGAAATTATAAAGTGTCTTAGGGACTTTTAATATATCTATGATCCACATCGCCACTTAACTCATATGGTAGTAGAATTTTTGTAACACCAGCCTCATGCTTACTCAAACTAAAAGGACCCTGAAACCAAATAACTACTCTTAACTTAAAGGCAAATGTTGTGTAGTTATAAATAAGCCAAAAAAAGTAAACTTTAAAGAATGGTTCATCTATGCGTGTGCTTTTAATGTTTGCACTGGCAAACTCCAAAGTATTCTATGTGAAAGTCAGTATAGTGGGACAGTCACCAATATATGCTAATAACAGATATTGTCCAAGAAGGTGTCAAACCACATACAACTTATCCTGAAACGTTTGCCTAGAAGGTCCTGTTTCCCATGACCTAGGTCAGCATTTAGAGACAGAATTGCCCTCATCAAATTATTCTAGCCATTCAGTTCTCTCCTAGCAGTTCATCTATACCTGTATAAATAAAATCATTATGAAGACTCAATGTTGGAAGGACCCATGTCAATAGATTTAAAATATTTAAAAGAGAAACTTCTAAGGCTGGGGATTCTTTATCTATCTATCTATCTATCTATCTATCTATCTATCTATCTATCTATCTATCTATCTATCTATCGATCAATTTTTTTTCTTTTTTCATTTTTCCAGACATGGTTTCTTTGTATAGCCCTGGCTGTCCTGTAACTTGCTCTGAAACTCACTCTGTAGACTAGACTGGCCTCAAACTCAGAGATCCGATTACCTTTGCCTCTCCAGTGTGGGGATTAAAGGCCTGTTTGCCACCATGTCCCCGTTAGGGGTTGTTATTTAATTGGCTTCATTAATGCAGTTTTCACACATACTTTCTTTTACCATGACCCAGATCCCACACAGGTTCTGTGTAGCTATCTGATTTTATATCTTCTATCAGTTAAGATACATCTGATCCTGACTCAGGTTAAGAGCTTCTCTGATTTAGGTTTTAGACCTTGTTGCCCTTTAATTATGTCTTTTGGCACCAAAGCCATCTGTGAGATAGTGTCACAGCAAGTGAAACTTGGAGGAAGTGCATTTGATGGTATTAGATGATTTAAGTCAATTTTACAAACATCCCCCCCCCAAGTGCATCATTTGTTTCCCCTTATAATAATTCCCCACTCTTACTGTGCTTAAACTTAAATCTCATATATTTAGCAAATACAGCTACTGTTAAGTTGGAGGTTAGGCCTGTCTGGGAATATTTTCATAGACAGCAAAATGTGCAATCATTTAACAGCCTGCATTTCTGTATTCATAGTTTATTTAGTGTTTGTACCTAGTGGTCAATCAATAAATACTTGTTTAAGCAGTCAATAGTGGTTTTAATTCAGTGCTCAAAAAGGATCATTGCCAACATTAACCGTTTATATGAAATCCACAGGTTCCACATTTTTTTGAGCCGTTCACAGTATTAGAACAAGACCCCCACCCACTAGCTGTGCAAACAAATCAGAACACTGGCAGATTGGGGCTTTCGGTCATGATTTGCTACAGAGAAGGGAGTCGGTGGGAAGCTTCTGGCTGTCCTCTTATTGATTTTTGATGAAACGTGGCATGATGTGCCCTTGCCTCTGTGAAGCATATCTGGTTACCATCTTTAGACGACTGTTCCTTTGGTACTTAAACATTGTCACAAATTTCCTCACCAAGCCTTCCCTTCCCAAGCTGCTTATGATACTCCATTATTTCTGGCTGCAAGGTTTAAAGGTTTATTCTTCTTTCGTTGTATCTAAATGGACTGCTTGCCAGTAGTGACTTACGGCTTGTTTCATCGATTTACAGTAATGAGACGGAGTGCTATGAGGTCATTGTCTGTCCGTGGGCAGGGATTCTAAATCGCAGCCTGCAAACCGCGAACTCGATGGTGCAGTTTAGTCCATCTCCTCGGGAATGCTGTGGTGAAGGCTTCTTGAAAATGACTGGGCTTCAAGAACATCACTTAATGACCATTTTAGAAAGCAAGAGGTCCAGTCATTGGTGTGATGGGTCCATGTTGATTTGGTCAAGGTAACCTCCGAGGGTCAGGGAGGATAATTCACCAGCTGGTGTAACTGATGGACACAGTCTCAGCTGAAGGGGGGAGTTTTCAAAGAGCACGATGGAGTTTAAAACATATTAATTTCTTTGCAGAGTAGCATTTAAACATGTTACTGGTCACAGACTCCAAGTAACTGATGGCCCACGCCTGTGACTGTACAAGAGCTCCAAGATGTTCAGCTGTCTCTAGTGAAGAAGACCTTGAAAAGAAATGCAGGGGAAAGCCCTGCAGAATTCTCTTGTCTGACTCTCCACTGAGTCACTCCTCATGATGCTAGTTGACCTTTGGCCTTCGCTCCTGATGCTGTGACAGAAGAAGACCTCATGTATTGCTAAAGTGTCAGATAGCTGTGGAATGTGGACTCTTCCCAGAAAGAATGGTTAGAGCCCCGCTGGGTGATGGCTCTTGTGTCCTTCCCACTTGTTGCTTCACTCTGTCAGTAAACCACCTCCCTTCACCACATAGATACCATATAGGCTGATTTCCAGTAAGAAGTTCACTGCAAGTTTGATAAGCTGAAAAAAAAAATAACCATTCCTGTACTTCAGACCCTTATATGACAAAAAGTTACACCACTTTACTAAATGTTTTCTTTACTTTTTCCGTGAAGGAGAAATCTCTGTTTCCTTCAGATACATAATGCATTTTATATATAATATGTGTGTATAATATAATAAATATACATTTGTGTCATATTTATTTATATCTATATAAATAAAGAAACTACATAGAGTGTACTTGTCTACTCTTCTGTTCTTTGGATTATGTAGAGATTCATTCATTGCCAGGTTATACCCTAATACTCTCTAATTAGAAGAGCCCAGGTAGGGTTTTTTCATTACTTCCTCATCATTTCCTCCTTAATTAATGCTCTTGTCCTCACACAGAGACTCCTTCAGGCCTTTCTTTATGACACGATAAATTTGGCTCCCTCCTTCCCATCTGTTCTCTCCCCAGTTCTTCATTCCATGACCTGTGTCACTCCGGTTCCTGTTGCTTCCCCTCTGAGTCCCCTCCTTTCCATGTTGTTTCTGTCTACTGTGGCAAAGGCTAACTTGAAAATAACAGTATCTTCAAGCCCACCATTGACACTCTTTGCCCCAGTCTTTTAGCATGACATCACTACCGTGTACCACTGTAGATGGCAGTTCAGGAAACCTTACAGTCAAGACAGGTGTATTCTGCTCTTTTAAAATCCTGTAAATAATGATTGCATTTCTCACTTCATGTGCTGCTGCTTCTACTTTGGTGCAGTTTTTGTGTCTTGCTTGAGTTCAGTTCAGTTCAAAATAGGAATTAGGTGATAAAACAATATATCTACTATAGTTTGAAGCAATTTTCATTTTGTTTAAGATATTGAAGGTGGTATATTGGAGTCAAATAAAATGTTTTCTGGACAAAAAATATGTATGGTTGAGAATAAATTCTAGGAGTCTAGGGAATTTCTCCCATTGTACAGATCATTATAAGTATTTAATACATAAAGAAAATACTACTAGATTTTTTTATTTAATATTGATCAAATGTATGTGAAAATATGAAAGGAATGTGAGTACATTTCTATACTCAAGAAAATGAACCCTCATTCAAAAATGGGTCAGTAAGTAAGCTATGATTTCTGGATAGGAAGAGGAGATGGAGAAATGATATAGAAGGAATGGAACTGTAGAGAACATTCTAGAAGAGCAAACCCCGAATGACTCCAAACTGTCCTGAGATAGTTTTGTTTTTCTCATCAGTATATATATTTCTTGGAATACTAGGCTGCATCGCACCATTTCATTTCCATTGGGTGAAAAATAATAAGAGCAAGCAGCCTGCTAAGAGCTCACAGCCAGATGGTGTACATCCATGTCATGCTGAGCTGATGGGTGGAAATGCCAGCTCTGCAGGATGGTTGGAGCCAAATGATACTTCAAGGTAACCCTGCTTCAGACTTGTTTATGCATCTCCATGTAATACTGCATTGTAAATAATGTAGTGAGTTTTAAGTGGCATTTTGAGGCATTAGAAGAATACAGGTCTGCAATGGGATCTGGTAATTGTCCGTGGTAATAAAATTCTAAAGTAGCGTCTCAGTCTTGGCAAACTGTTTCTTTAAACAAATACCAAAAAGTCAATCCATTTGTCAAGGAAAGGTAGGATTTTTCAGAAAATTTTTTACCAATTATCATTTGATGATGAGAGCTAAAGATAGACTCTTTTGTTTCTTTAGCTGTGCTGGGTACTGATCCTATGACCATGTACAAGCCAGGCAAGTGTGTTTCTGTTGACAGAGGTTTCTGTCCTGCCCAGTCCTACAGCCATTCAGTCCCAAAATAACACGTAGAGGTCTACATTAATTATAAATTGGTTGGCCTATTATATCAAAATTCTTATTAACTAACTCAAACATCGTACATTAACCCATAATTCTTGTCTGTGTTAGCCATGTGGCTTGGTACCTTTATCAGTGAGGCATTCTCGAATCTTGCTTCCTTTGTGTCTGGGTAACAACTGCAGACTGAGCCTTTCCTGTTGCCAGAATTTTTCTATTCTTATCACCCCACCTATACTTCCAGGCACCTATACTGCCTGGTTACTGGACAATCAGTGTTTTATTAAACCAATACAAGTGATGAATCTTTAGAGGGTATAAGACCATTATTCCACAGAACTTCCCCTTTCTTTTTCTTTTCAAAACAAAAACTCTAAATCTAATATTCTTTGTTTAGCTTTTTCCCAGACCATTATCCATAACAATTTGTAACCAACACTCTAAGCAAAGAAAAACATCCATAATCCATTTTTGGGCAATGTGGACATAGTTTTCTAGGCTACTTCCTGCTAATTGGGGCTGCTGACAATCTTACAGACACCTAAAGAAAATTTAGGATTATGGTCAAGGCCTGACTGGAATATTCTGTGAGGTTTGATCATCTCAGCCAACAGTCTTGAGACTGTTCTGGATGTAGAAGTCAGAGGAAATTCCAACAGCGGTCCTCTAAAATGTTGGATAATTTCAGAAATGAAATGATAGGGTCATCCACTCCTATTGGAGATTTTTTTCAGGGTGTCTTCCTTGATGGAACCTGATTTTTCTTAATCCAGAATGAATGCACAGCCCCTCATTTCCTGTGAAAACAAAAACTAAACCTCTTCTCCAATGTAACATATCTTTGGATTTAAATTTTGAAGTCAACACATTTTCAAAATATATATATTGGATTAATCCAGCAGCATTTGTAATCAAATGTTTTTTAGTGGCTGCTGTTCCTTCCTCCGCCATCAAACAATTCAAAGACAACACAATAATATTAAGTATCCAGATTCTATGTGTATTTTCCATCTTTACATATCTTTATTTAAGACTCTAATTTCTCCTATTTTTAATTTTTATTTTTGTGTTTTTGAGACAGGGTTTCTCTATGTTTGTTTGGCTGTTCTGGAACTCACTCTGTAGACCAGGCTGTCCTTGAACTCACTGAGA
>JAQHUG010000117.1:4143905-4256314 GCA_028555095.1 Dicrostonyx torquatus | reverse complement strand
TTTCTAATTTTGTTTCTTTGTGTATTCTTTCTTTTTTTTGGTTAATTTGATAAGGGTTTGTCAATCTTACAGATTTTCTCAAAGAACTAACTCTTGGTTTCTTTGATTCTTTGTTTGCTTGTTTTTATTGATTGCAGCCCTAAGTTTAACTATTTCTTGCTATCTACTCCTTTTGGGTATGATTTCTCATTTTTTTCTGGAACTTTCAGGTGTGCTGTTAGCTTACTAGTATGTTAAGTTACAATTTTTTTTTAATGTAGGCACTCAGTGCTATGAACTTGCCTCTTAGAACCAACTTTATTGTGTCCCTTAAGTTTGGGTGTGTTGTGTATTAATCTCATTTATTTCTAGCAAGTCTTTAATGACCCATTCAGTAGTGAGTCTTTCAGTTTCCATGAGTTTGTTAGCTGTTGTTGTTGATGTACAGTTTAATCTGAGGTGGTCAGATAGGGTGCAGGGTGCTATGTCAGTTTTCTTGTATCTGTTGAGATGTGCTTATGTCTGAGTATGTGGTCAGTTTTGGTAAACATTCTATGAGGTGTTGATTAGAAGGTATGTTCTTTTGTGTTTAGGTGAAATGTTCTGCAAATATCTGTTAGGTCAATTTGGTTTATAATACGAATTATCTACAGCATTTTTCTGTTTCATTTTTGTCTTGATGACATGTCTCTTGGTGAAAGTTGGCTACTGAAGGCTCCAAGTATCAGTATGTGAGAGTCAATGACTTCAACTGTAGAAATTGTCTAAAGTAAACTAAAGCTGAAGTCTTTGAACTCTCTCTGATTTTGTGTGAGAAACTTCTTTCAAAGAGATGTAGGCCTTGCATCATGTCTAGTTCTCTTTGGGTGTTAATTTCTAGAAATTGCAAGTGGCACATTAATGCTAGCTGTCACTCAAGTGTTTGATTTTGAATTCTGAAGATCTGTAAAGTGGTTGTGCCTCTTCCACTTTCAGTTCGTGTACAGTATTCTGGTCCTGGCTGCTGAGGAGCAGCGTGTGTACTATGTGGGGTAGCTGGCTTTTGGGCCTGGCCAGAGAAGGAGCTTGGTTGCAATAGCAGACTGTTCCTACATAATTTAGATTATCATGGGAAACTATCCGTTTCCTATTCATGCCCTGGTAGCAGAGTTCAAAGTTATTTTGAATTTTGATGACCATACCACCAACAGACTCTCAGTGCAGGAAGCCAAGTTCGTACCATCTGTGCTGTGTTTGTATCTAAAGACTTACTTGGAAGACTGATTGCTCAGTTATCTGTGCCTCCTGGCCTTCTAATGTGGCACCTAGCAATGTGACTCACACTTTCTTGAAGGTCACTGTGAATAACCTGCATAAGTTCCCTCAATGTAGGATGGGGATCATAGCCTTTACTATCAAGAAGCACATGGTGCTACCTATCTTGAATGGTCACTTCTATAAACAGAGAGTGGCTCCCAGTGGTGCTGCACTAGCAAATGTGTGACAATCAGCTTACTGGGGGAAATACTTGATTTATACAGTTTGGCAATTTCCATGGTAAAATATGTAAACAGCTTTATAAAGACTTACAGGAGGATGTAGCTCAGGAGTAGCATGTTTTCTTGGATCCACAGCATAGCCCCACCATTCTCCACTCAAAATGATAAGTTTAGAAATACCTTAAAAGGGCAAAGATGGTAAAAATCAGTGCAAAGAAAAAACAAAAAAATTGAATAGTCTCTTTTGTATAAAACAAATGAATTCGTGATTTCCACTCAGTCTGGCTTTACTAGAAATGTTTATCACTTGGATAAAGAATAAATAGCATCATTGTTGCACAAAGTCCTCTAGGAAACATGGGAAGAAATAATTCCAGCTCATTCTTTCGAACCCATTCATTTTTCTTCTACCAAAATCAGATGATGATATCCTGAGGAAGTGAACTTATAGATCAGTATACTTTATGAATAGAGATAAAATAAAATCCTAATCTTGAACAAAACATCAATAAGTGGAATTCAGAAACCTATGCCTCTAACTTAAGATAACCAGCCATGGGTTGTTTGTTTGACATTCAAGATCAATTAATAGGTCACTAAATGACAGAATAAGGAAGAAAATCTTGGGGTAGTTGTCTCAAAGAATGCAACAAAATTATCTAAAAAAAATATTATCACTTGCAGTAAATGTGTTTATCTCCCAAGTACAATTCTATGAGATTTTACTCAACTTGCAAAAAGACATCTAAGAAAAACTGCATCTAATGCCAAACTTCACTGTTGAGAAATTGAATGTTTTCTCTGCAGCAGAGAAAATGATAAAGGCTTTCACTGTGAATTACTTCTATTCAACTTTGTGCTGAGGACTTAAATAACAGAACAAAAACATGTAACTCATAAAAGAGTTTTGTTACTTTGGATACACACACACACACACACACACACACACACATCCAAAACAAATTTTAAAATAGTTGCAACTAAAACTAAGAATCAAATTTAGTGAAGATATATGAAACAAGGCCACTATTTAAAACTTGTGTTTTTATAAAGTAGCAACAAAGAATACATAAAAATGTAGTAATGTACAATAGCTTCCAAAATCATAAAATACATATATAGATTCCAAAATATTGTGAATATCTGTAAATTATTAACTAAAACTACTTCTGAGAAAAATTAAAGACAACCTTAGTACATGGACAACCTGTGCTATGTGTAGGAAATCTCAGTGTAACCAAGAGGTCAGTTCTCAAACTGTAATACTGAGTATTCTGACAAGATATCTGTAAAAATTTAACAACCTGAGATTCTAGCATTTAAATGGAAGTGCAAAGGATTGGAGTACACCAGGACCATTATGAAGACATGGACAGTGTAGGGATATGTAAAAAGAATTTTAATATGGCCCCAGGATTCTGCCTCTTGGTTTGACCTCTGTGATTTCTCCTGTTGAGTTGGAAATGGGTCTGTAATATGAAGGAATTCTATTCTCATGATTAGATTGTGCTGTTCAGCAGAGTTGAAGGGGTTTCCACCAATGGCTCCACACTAATCTGAAGTGGCTCCATGCCTATGTGTTTACACCTAGCCGAAATCCTTACCCTATAGAAATAGGCATGGCTTCTTCAACACCCTTGATGGGTAATCTTGGTGTCAACTTGATGGAGCATATAATCATCTGGCAGGTGGACCCCTTGACCTGCCTGTGAGGTATTATCTTGATTAGGCCAATTGTAGTGGGGACACCCACCTATAGTGGGTGGCACCATTCCCTAGACTGGACTATAAAAAGGAGAAAGTAGGCTGAACACAAACTTTCATGCTCTTTGCTTTTGTGTTTATTTGAACATTTTATACATAGGTTCAAGATATTCTGATCCTATCTGGCCCTCTACTTCCATTCTAGCTTTTCCTAAGCCCATGTAAAAGATATCTCTTCCAAATTCATATCCCCCTCCTTAGTCCTGTTAGTGCTGTGTGGCTGGTATTTGCATGGGCAAGTCGCTAGTCATGGGCAATATCCTCTGAGGGAAAGTGGGTGTCTCTCCCCAAGGTGGCATCAACTACCAATGGCTACTCAGCCAGAGTTAGTGCCCCCATGGTCCCTCCCCTGACCCAATTGAGAACTTCAACTGGCTTGATATTATACAAGTCTTGTGCAGCAAACCAAGCTCGTGTGTGTGTGTGTGTGTGTGTGTGTATGTGTGTGTGGGTTGTATGTGTGTAAACACTCGTATGTCATATGCAGAGGACAGCATTTCACATCATTTCTCTCCATCCTCTTATATACTCTATGTCCCGACTTCTATGATGTTCAGTGCTCCTTGGGGTGGAGGAGCTCTTGACTGTGGAGACAACATGAACATCTGTTTCAAGCTCCTGCTGCTGCAGCGACCTCACCAGTATGACCACTATGACGAACCGTAACCTCCCAGTGTGGCCCAAAAGAAATATTTTCATTTGTTGGGGCTATTTTATCAGAGCCATGGGAAAAGTAACTAAGAACCCATTATTTAATACAAATCATTTATTATGAATTACTGGACTGGAGAAAGAAGCCCTGGGACATATTTGTGTATTAGAGCAGGGATTCCCCAAATGAAGTCACCTGGGTGTGCCTAGAAGGAGAATGACGAAGGTTCTGAATGAGAAGCTGAGCTATCAGCACTCCGACGGGAAGGCAGGAAACACATAGTGGTAGAAGATATCTCTCAAAGCAGGAACATCCTCAAGAGCTTATTAAAATGTAGGCTCAGATTACTGCAGGGTGAGACCCGGGGCTCATCATGTCTGACAGATTGAATGCAGGTGCTGTTGATTCATGGACCACACTGAATACTCAGGCTGTAAAGCATGTGCTTGGGTTTAGGAGTAGCATGGCTGTGGACCTGGTACTACATCCCTGGCACCGAGGCATTGAATCAACCATATTTGGAGTTTTCCCACTCAAATATATACAGAAAGAACGAAGTGAAAATAGAGAAGTTCTGTCTTTCATTGAGAGTCTGGCTTTGAAAATGGTTTTATATGAGGCCTCTCACGTAACTTATTGGCAACTATCACTCCTCAAGTAGCAGTTTCGAAAGGCTGGTTGGTCATGAAAGGATATCCCCGTTCTCACAGCTTCTTCATCTCAGATCTTCTCAGCCATCTAACTTGCAGCAATTTGAAACCCCCAGCATCCTCCCTCTGAATTCTTTCTCACAGACCTCACAGCCCTGGGAAATATCCTGGTTGTTTCTACTAGAAAAACATGTCATCAAGTCTCAGGGGAGCCCTCGTGACCATCAGAGTCTTCCTTTTACATGTTCTCAGTGCCCGACTTCCTCACACATTATACACTACAGGGGCCTCAGATCATTGCTGTTCTGAGTTCAGCCCACTTTCCCGTTGCCAACTTCCTCTCGCTGTAGAGAAGGAGGGCTTCATTTGCAACTGCTCATTCTTATCGTGCTCTTCTGGGCTTTATTTCTCATTTATTCTGTCTTCCATGTATTTGGACTTCTAGCCGCCTCCCTAGATCCTCATCCCACCTATTTTAAAAAGACTTCTTAGTCCTTCTCCTGTCCCTCCCAACCCAGCTATAAATTGGATTCCTTTTCCACTGTTCCTCTCTGCTCCCAGGATTACCTTGTTCTTACAGTCTGGATCTTACATTACCAAACTGTTTAGACTACCAATTTGAAGATCATTTGGGGGAGAAATGACCTACTTTTTATTGTTGTTATAGGAATCTATCTATCTATCTATCTATCTATCTATCTATCTATCTATCTATCTATCTATCTGTCTATCTATCTATCTATCATCTGTCTACATCTATCTGTCTATCTATCTATCTGTCTGTCTGTCTGTCTACATCTATCTATCATCTGTCTACATCTATCTATCATCTGTCTACATCTATCTATCATCTGTCTACATCTATCTATCTATCTATCTATCTGCATAGTTGCAATCTTTCCTTAGCATTCTTTATTAATAATAAAGTGGTAAAGTAATTGTTTTGCAGATTCTCTTACATTATGAGCAGAATTAGTAAGATCAGAACTAATATTTATTGTGAGGGTCTATTCCATGTATGATATGTCAAATCTTATGTACCAGTAAATACGATTAAAGCAAAAATGAAAATATTGGTTTCACCATTGTAGCATGGATAAACAAAACAATCTCTATTCCTGCCTACTTTAAGGTGATAATGTTGACAGATAATGTAATAAAATTTTAAAACAGTGAGCACAGAGAGAGTTCAGCAGTTAGGAGCACTGGCTGCTCTTCCAAAGGACCTGGGTTCAATCCCCAGTGCCCACATGGTAGCTCACCACTGCCTGTAACCCTAGTTCCAGGAGATCTGACACCTTCACGCAGAAATGCTTACAGGCAAAACATTAGTACTCATAAAGTAGAAAATAAGTAAGTCACTTAAAAAGTTCAAAATAACCACCAAATATCTACTTTGTGTGATTATTACAAATATCCAGTCCATTTGAAATCTAAGATGGTGAATAATTCAAAATCCTGGATAAGTTAAAAATTACTTATTGTACTTGAAGAGTTAACATAATTTTCCTTGAGCTAAGAATCAATTTTCTATTTTGTTTTACTGTTATACATTTGAAAGCTGATAGTAAAAAGAAAATGTTCATTTTAAGCAAGGTAAATAATTGTGGGGGATGTGTCTGGTTCTAAAACAATGTACAGAGATTTACATCTGTAATAACTAATCTTTACATTTTATAAAATAATAAATATTTGCATCACCTTAGGCTTCAAAGAAGAAAACTACCCAGATTTCAAAGCAAACAGAGTTGGGAAAGAATTTTGGGACCTTTTGATTACTAGTCTTGAGCTAATAAGTATAACCTAAAATCTTCTTTAAAGTAGAATTAGAATACTTATTGTTTGCATTAAAGGAGCAAAGATAACCTATAATTATAAAATCATAAAAACTGAAAAAAAATTATTTATATTCATGCTGCATTGTTTTAATTCTGTAGAATTTTAAAAATTACTCTTTATAGGTGTCTGTGTGTGTATATATATTTATATAATTTACAAAAAAAATTTGTTAAACTCTGTTCTGATGGCTAAGGACATGGGCCTTTCATTGTTTTATTTTAATCTGAACTTTATTTCTCAGTGTTTGTTTGAAGAATGGTGAAATAATAAATAAAATAAATACTGCTACTACTCTCTTTGGATTACTGTGCTGCTATTGGGCCCAAAGAAACTTCTGTAATTCAGATAAACTTCAAAGTTAAGTTTCTCTAAGGGAATTCAGAATCTTCCTTTTCCCCTTCACCCACTCTACTTCCCAGTGTCTCTGTGCCTTGGCTTAGGCTGTATGCACTAATGCACTTCCCTTAAATGTGACCAGAAGACACGTGGTTGGCAATGGGTTCAGTGTTGGTACTGGTGAGAAGCAAACATGAAACTACATGGCAGGATCGAGGAAGATGGGCGTAGTTAGCATTGTTTGGGATGTATGCTCTTTCTAGTGGGGAATGGGACCTCTTTGCAAATATCCCTAAGTGAATGTATAAGCCCCGTGGAGAGGGATCAGACTGGCACAGTTAGCCCCAAGATGGTGTTCTTCCTAACAACACTTTGTTTCTCTCTCCCTTTCAGGCAGGCTCCTCTGAAAGAACATAGTTGGAGACTAGAGAGGGGGCTTGACAACCCTGTGGTTACCACTACAGAGTGAAGTGGGAACCGTTTTGCTAGTCATTCATTGGTTTGCTTCTGACAGCAGACATTCCAAAACTCTTGGGTTTTTAAAACAAATAACCAACCAGTTATGTGCTGTAAAAGATGAACTTGAAACAGAAGATTTCCTTTCCCTTCCAGTTTGTTGTCGCGGTGTTCTGGACCATCTATGCCTATGACAGAGAGATGATATACCCAAAATTGCTTGACAACTTTATCCCAGGGTGGCTGAACCACGGAATGGTGAGTGGATTAAAATAGTTACCTTTGATGAAATGAAAGTCTACTAAAGAACTATTCACTAATTCAAAATTTGCCCCACAGGGACCTAAGTATCAGTGAAATCTTGGACGATTACGGTAAGAGAAGAATACTGATAGTAAATTGGATTTCTTTCTGTGGCATTGAGTCATTGTGTAAGCTATGTGGTAGATGAATCCATTGTTAAGAGGTACCAGTGGTGTTAAGTCATACAACTAGCTCATTCCTGGATGAGTTTGGTTTCTGTGCCATTAGAAATTTGTCATCCTATCACAAGGATTTATTTCCGCCTATACAGCCATGGGGACGAGGTTCCACCCCCACCTTGCTTCAGAGGAACTGTGTTAGAAGTAGCTATTGGAGTTGGGCAGTTTTCCAGACACACAGCAAGATTGTTTTATTCCTCGAAGATCTGTGATAGACATTTGAGGAGTTTATTTTTTTTAAAACTTAAATAAATATATGTACATATATATATTTGCATGTGTGTGTATCTAAATTAAAGTATATATATTCATTATCATGTGTGGGTGCTTACATTAAGTTTATGTGAACCTCATATGTGCAGGAGCCTTTGGAGGCCAGAAGAGGGTTTTGGATACTTGGAACTGGAATTATAGGAAGTTTTAAACCATAAAATGTAGGCAATAGGAACCCAACCCAGAGTCTCTATAGGCAGTAAGCACTCCTAACTGCTGAGCCATCTCTCCGTCCACCATTGAGGACGTCATTAGCAGCAGACTTATTTGCTTTGTCACAGTCCACTCTCACTGAGAGTTTTGCCTGAGATGGTTTTCCTCTTTCCTGCCTAATTCTCTCTGGCACTCTCTCTGTGTCACATTGCTCTCATTTATTTCAGTTTAGACACTTTGGATGGTTTGTTCACCTTTTTACAAGGTTGAGAGGTTGAGGGTTATATTTTCTAGAGAGAAGTTGCATATCCTTCTTTCAGCTTCTAACATTGAGCACATTTTTGTTATTAACTAAAGGCAATTTTTAGAATAATCCCAGGATGTTCTTGTTGGAAAGGGCGACTCATCACAAAAATTATGGGGAAGCAAGAGCTAGAAATCATGAGTCTTACATCCAAAGTAACAGCTCTTTCTGTGGTTTCTCATCCACCCTCAGTTGTGGGACATTTCAAACAAAACCCATGTTCTAACCGGTGTTACTGTACAGAGGCGCTCTGATCCATTCTTTCTTATAGGCGACCCATCAAAAGTCATGTATCAGACAGCTGGAATTTTCTTTGATAGAAGTTAGAGCTTTTGAAAAATTAGCCTGTTAATCTAATTTCCTACATAAAAGCTGGGTCTTGTTAGTCTTCGTCATTTCCTGCCCATATCCCCTCATGTTTTCTACTGACAAGGATCTTACTTAAGGACCTTACTCAGGGTTCTTATTGATATGAAGAGACAACGTGACCATGACAACTCTCCCCGCCCCCTTTTATTGAAAATAGATTTACAGTATACCCTGATTACACTTTCTCCTCCTTCTACTCCTCCCAGTTCCTCCTCACCTCCCTTCCCATACAGATCCCATGCACTTTATGTCTCTCATTAGAAAAGAACATGCTTCTAAGAGATAATAACAAAATGTAACATAGAAAATATACTAAGTTAAAACAAAAACCATCACATGGAAGCTGGAGAAGGGAAATCAACAGAAAGAAAAAAGCCCAAGAAAAGACATAAGTACCGGAGATCCACTTGTTTGCACATGCAGGAGTCCCATAAAAAATCCTAAACTGAACTGAAACTTTTAATATATATGCAGAAGACCCAGTGAAACCCGACAGGCACTGTGGTTGCTTGTTCTCCTAGTGTCTCCCATGTATTCTGTCTCTTATATGTTTTTCTACCTCGTCTTCCGAGGGATTCCCTGAACACTACAGGTAGGGGTTGAGTGAAGATATCCTATTTAGAGTTGTGTGTTCCAAGGTCTCTCACTCTGCATAGCGTCTGTGTTTGTTCCCATCTGCTGCAGGAGGAAGCTTCTCTGATGATGCCTGAACAAGGCACTGATCTATGAGTCTATCAGAATATCATTCACAGTCATTTTATCACTGCTTTGTTTTTTAAAGGGCAGTATTTGGCTTTATGCCAGGTATCTGGGATATCTAGTCTCTGGTTCTCGGCCATTCAACCAGTGTTTGGTATGGGCTCCATCATGCAGAGTAGATCTTCAGTCAAATCTGATGCTGGTTGGTTACTCCCACAAGCTTTGTGGCACTGTTGCCCTAGCCTATCTAGCAGGCAGGACAGCATTGAATATCAAAGGATTTGTGGCTGGGTTGGTATTTACATTTTCCTTTTGGTAACCTGCCAAGTTCCCTCCCATACTAAAGCCCCTGGAACATAGGGGCAAAGGTTCTATGTCAGCATCAGCTCAGGCTCTCCATGTGCCATGAGTTTGTGTAGCTGTTGTCTTCTGCAGTGGGGCCTTGCTGTCAGTGTGTGGAGAACAGCCTGCAGTCTAGGCAATAACCATGGTTGGTTGGGGATGTCCACGGGACCTCTTTGGCCAAAAATTCAATCAAGTATAACCCAGTCCCTGTACTGAAAGCTTCATTTGGCGACAAGAAATGGCCAGTGGGACTCTGTCTCCCCCATTATTTGGGTCTATCATTATATTTGCTTTCACATATTTCAGGATGATTGCACTTCATTAGATTTCTGTACCACCCCTCAACGCTCTCCACATTCCCTCCCTCAACCCTATTTTCCCTCCCTCCCCCATCTTATCCTCCCATTCCCATCCTATAATCCACTTATAAAGTCTATTCTATTTACCCCTCCCAGGGAGATCCATGTGTCTCCCCAGTCTTTTCCTTTATAGCAAACCTCTCTGTGTCTACAAACTGTAGATTGGTTATCATTTACTTGTGAGCTAATGTCTAGATATGAGTGCATACATGCCATATTCATCCTTTTTTGAGTTGGGGTTACCTCACTCAGCATGACTTTTTTTCTAGTTCCATCCATTTGCCAAGGCAATTATTGTAAGAAAAAGCATTTAATTAGTTGCTTGTTTGCAGTTTCAGAGGCTTAGTCCATTATCATCATGGTGTGGAGCATTGAGGCAAACAGACAGACGTGGTGCTGGAAAAGTAGCTAAGATTTCTATGTCCTAATCAGCAGGCGGCAGGGTGGAGGGGTGGAGACTGGCCTGGACTTTTGAAACCTCAAAGCCTACCCTTAGTGACACACTTCCTCCAACAGGGCCACTCCTTCACCTTCTAATCCTTCAAATCCTTTCAAATAGTTGCCTGTCCTGGTGACTAAGCACTTAAATATATAAGCCTATGGGAACCATTCTTATTCAAACCACCACACTTCTGCTCATCCAGTTAGGTCAGTTATTTATTGTCTTATGAAACATTTCCAAACTCCCCAAGCAAACTTATTTAGCTCTTCTATTTTTTTGTGTTTGCACACACTACTCTATTTCTATATATATGTATGTATATGTGTGTGTGTGTGTGTGTGTGTGTGTGTTTATGACCATAAAAATGTTTAGGTCCTTTTTAAAGCATCAGCCTTTCAGTCCTAAGCTCTTTACCCAGATGCTTTGCGTTTGCTAGGACCAACATGTGCTTAATATATTGAAGAATTAATTAAGTACTGTATGTCTTAACAATTCTCTCCTACTTACATCTCATTGCTTTTGTTTCTTCAGACCTTTGTGTGCTAGGCATTCTACAGTAACTGCATCTGTAATTTTTCACAGTGGCACTATGAACAATTATCTCATTTATAAATAAAGAAACCAAGGCTCAAAAAGTATATAGTCTTTGTCCAAATCACTTAGCTATGGTGATAACCATGAGATCTGAGCTCATGCCTATTTGGTTTCAAATATATATACTTCTTACTGGTTTGTGTTTTATATGAATATTTGAAACATTAACTAATTCTTTAAAAATGTTACTCTTTATAGATTTTACAGGTGTAATTTTGTAATTTGCAAAAATGCAAAGAAATATTTTGAAAGTATTTTGAAGTTTTGTTTCAGACGGTTTAGTGGAATTCAGCTGTTGAAGAAAAACCAGTTGACAATTAGCTAGGCGTTTTAGGAGAAATACTTTGTGCCATTTGCCATTCTTCAAAGCAAGAGTATAAACAGAGATGCTGTTGCCGCTTTAGATACTAAACCAAAACACATTGTCACGTCCTCTTAACAGAGCAGACTTTGGCCATCAGCAAGCATATTCTTATTCAAACATGAGACCAAATATGAGGAAGAGTGACAGAAGCTGATGGCTTTATTAGGAAGCCAAAGTGAGTAGATTAGGAAAGGGAGATCCCTGAAACGGTTGCCTAACCCCAGTAGGGGAATAAAGTGCATCTCTGTAAGGTTAGGAGGTCTTAGTTGGGCACATAGTTACATCATTACAACCTCACTCTTGTCCTGTTTCGCTTATTATTTGCATCCTTGAACCACACAGTGTTACCTTGAGATTAGGGAATTATTTATTTCATTTGTAGATCCTTGTTCTGAAGTTTTATTGTTTCAAACAACTGGCTTCTTAACCATATGTATAGCCATTGGAACTAGACCTTAGTTCAGTCTTTCCTCTTAGCTCCCTTGAAAAAGTTAATGGTTTTTCTTTTGGAAACAGTAAGGTTACTTAGAAACGCAAGAGGAATTGAATGACCCGAAGATTTAGGAAAGAGAAAGGATAAATTAATTAACCTGTCAAATCCTCTGAGGTAATATAAGCTCAGTACTTTCTTTTGCAGTGAATTTTGTTTCCCAGCAGAGATAAAAGACCATTTCCTTGCATTGTTCTAATTCATGATCCCAGAATTAATGGCCAAAAAACTTGTACACAGTAGCTGAGAAATATCCTACATTTTTCATTCACCTTTCTCTAATTTCATACATATTTTACTGTAGACATTAATTAAATAAAATATTATGTTGGTTCTTTAGTTTGATGATTAATTTTTAGAGTCACAAAACCTTAATTTTTATAAAAATGTGTTAATAAGAAGTGTGCAATTTTTAAAATTGATTATTTTCATTTTTGTTCAAATTTTCAACTCTTAAATATTTTAATATTGTATCTGTAGTTTAAAATGTAGATGCTATCATTTTTGTAATACTCATTTGTTAGCTACTTTTCTGTTGCTGTAATAAAATGACCAAGGCAACTTAAGGAAGAAAAAGTTTATTTGGGCTTTCAGTTCCGGAGGGATAGGCATTCGTCATGGCAGGAGGAATAACTGCAAGCCACAGGCATGAGCAGGAAGCTGAGAGCTCACATTTTCTAACGCAAACAGGAAGTGAGGCAAACCATAAACTCTGAAAGCTTGCTCCCAATGACCTCCAGCAATGTTCCGTTTCCTGAAGGGTCCACAGCCTTCCCCAACGGTACCCACAAGTGAGGACCGCATTGCCAATACACAAGCTTGTGGAGGACATTTCTCATTCAAACATCTATATCAGCCAATCACAGATTTCTCTAGTTTGTTTTATGAATATATATATATGAGAATCTAGAAGGATATAACATATATTTATTTATTTTCTTAACTAATAACTTTTCAGTATTTCTGTAATCGTACTGGCTTTCTAGGCCCATCTGCCTCCTTTGTCAGTGGGAGGGTTAAGTTGGAGTCATCAAGGATCTGTCTAACATTGTTGTGTAAGTCTCAGTGGGAGAGGAACCGGAAATATAAATGGTTCTTATTTGCTCCAGTCCTGACAAACCAGACAAGCAGAGTCCAAATGGGAGGAACCCTCTCCTAGGGAGTAAGAGAGTTTTCTGTTAGGTCCAATGCTTATGTTAGCCATAAGGGTGGAGTAGACAAGCAATAGTTGTGAGTAAGTTTCATTGTAGTACTAGAATGTCAACATCCTGGTTAAATTGGGACAAGAAGACGAGCTAAGAAGTTGCCCCTGGGCTCTCCAAAATAGCCCTAAATTTAGTTTAATATAATCAAAAATATAAACTATACATTGGTGTATTTTATTTTAGCCACTGTTTAACATGCAATACAAATGTGTTCTGTCCTTGAACCCTGATTTGTATTTATATTCCCCACAACTCCACCCAGAGATGACACTGATAAGACATTTTCTAAGCATTGGAATGGAAGGATATTTGTTGTCCTTGCCATTAATACCCAGAAGATTACACTTACATTTTTATCTTGTTACCACTGATGATCACACAAGATGAAGAAGGATATGCAAGCAAATAGAATGGTTCCTGTCTTCATCACTGTTCTATTGTTGTGAAGAGACACCATGACCATATCAATTTTTATGAAAGAAAGCATTTAACTGAGGTCTTGCTTATAGTTTCAGAGGGTTAGCCCATTATTATCATTGTGGATAGCATGCAGGCAGGTACTGAAGCAGTACATGAGCTCCAATCATGGTCTATAGGTAGAGAGAGACAGACTCTGGGCTTGACATGGGCTGTTGAAACCTCAGAGCCAACCTACAGTGGCCTACTTCCTCCAACACGGCCATACCTCCTTATCCTTTCAATCCTTTCAAATGATACCATTCTCTGATGACTAAGCATTCAAATAAATGAGCCTATGGGGACCATTCTTATTCAAACCATCGGAGTACCCAAACTATTGAGTTTGGTCATGGACAGATGTAATTGAGATTTTTGCAAGGCCTTCAACAAGTGGAGACCGAATGCTATTACAACCCAGAAAGCATGTCTTGAAAACCTTCTTTATGCACAGCAGGTTGTTGGGTACCGTGGAGTTACAGAATGAGAAAAGCACAGAGGAGGAACAGTGTCAAAGGATGCAAAAGGTGTGTTTGAAGTTAAGAGGAGTAAGTAGAAAACAGTGCTGCAAGGTCAGAGTAGTCTCAGGAGGGCCATTTTTGCTCTGACAGAGAGAAGCTCACGTTTTCTGACCTGTCTGTGGGTTGTGAAAATTGAGCCTGGAACCTTTCTTTCCAGCTAATTAGACTTTTCAGGCATTGACAATGGAGTCATGAAAAGCAATACATAAATATTTCAGATCTAGGAAGATTGCAGGCTTTCAGTGGTGTTCCGACAAGAAGAACCAATGATGAGACATGCTCTGCTGTGGATGACCTAGTTTAATGTTTTAAAATTCCAGGAGAAGGCAAAACCATGTGGAATGTTAGGGTATTATTATTATCATCATCATTATTAGAACAGATCCTAAAGCTGGCAAAATCTTTATATTCTAATAATCACAGCAGGAATGTTCACTCCCCATGTAATTTATGAAGAAAAAACCCTACCCCTTCTCATACTTAATTTGTCATGTCCTGTTATATTTAACTGATCCCCACAAGAGGCATAATTTAGGCAAGTATTTATCCTGTTCAATATTATTTGACATTTAGTAGTTATGAAAAGGCTTTCTACATCTGGTTTTCCCAGAAGAGAAGGCATTAAGTGCTACTTGCATTATGGTTGGTTTTGCAAGAACTCAGGATCTGACATTATTTTGGTAGATAACATGACTTATGGAATGTTTTCAGCCTTAGGATTCACAGATTGTGCAATTCACAGTCCATAGAGTCTGTGCCCCCCTCATACTGGACACTTCATGAAGGGAGTTGCTAGTGGGAAGAGGACCGTTATAAACACTCCAGAGATAAGAGCTGCCTTTTCTCTCTCTTTTTTTTTTTTTTTTGGAATTCATAAGTAACTAGAAGAGAGCTGAAAATTTTGAGAAATAAAAATTAGAAATGCAAACAGAGGTCAAAAGCTTCTTAGGAGTCCTCCAAACAAAGAAGGCCCTGAAAACTAAAGTACAAGGAGCTGTATGACAGATCCTTTCTGAGGTTGCACATTTGGAGCGTCATGTTTTGCAGGAATCGCTTTGTCCACCATGAATTTTTGTTCATGACTATCTGTTCTCCCTAGTCCAATCCTCTCCTGTTAGCTTTTGCAGTATCAGATTTTTAACATTGGGATTGAATTCTTCTTTTTAAAAAGTCACTTCCCCCTTCATTTAAAATATGAGTAGATCCAGAGTGGTATTAGTTCAAAACGGCCCTGTAAGTTCTAGTCAGGGTTCTTGGGGCTATCAAAACCCAAAGTGTGGTTTACTTAAGAGCCTTTCCCCTTAATCCTTAAATCCAGAGATATTTCGAACTAAATTTAAGTCATCTGTTTTACATTCATTTGTTGCTAGATCTTCATGTTTTGTGGAGGGGTGGTGGCAGGCAGGAGGCATTGGCTTCCTCCTTCATGCCACAGACAGATCATTCATGAGTCACAACCCAATGTCTTGGCAGAATTCCAAACCCATATCCTTTCCCCATTCCTTTTTAATTGAAGTGCCAACTTCAGCTAACTTTTTAGTGTATTTGGCAAAGACACTAAAGAGGAAATCATCCACAGTGGTGTCAAAGAACCATATAATACCAGATCCCAAGGTCCTCCAGTGCATATACTATGTGATACAAAAGTTCCAGAGCCATAGCTGAATGATTTATGGTACCAGCCCCTGATTGGGCATATCCAAGGATGGAGATCCAACAGGCAACTGTGACCATGGGAGTTTATTGTCTTTGGGAAAGGCATCACAGGGGCCAAAGGCTTTTCTCCAATTCAGATCAGCCAACTGTCTTCACCCATTCTGTAGGATCTGGACACCAGTCCTCTGGGTCCCTCTCATGGACTCTCTGAACAGGTCTCCCTATCCCCAATGACTTCCACTTGACAGTATATGCAGGAGCCATTCTCAGTCGGTGCTTCCTGTTTCCTGTATGGGACATCATGCCCTGGTTTTGACATAGAGAGTAAATATTAAAAACAATTCACTGCATTCACTCTCCTCCTCTAATAGGCCAAACACTGTTTTAATTAATATAGTTTCTGTGTGGTCCAAGGGAGCTCACGTCACCACAGGTGAATCCAATTAGTCGAATCTTCCAAATTTACCCTAGTCTCTTCTTAAATTCACTGTACCCACTTCAGGTCAAGGTTTCAGTTTCTCAACTGAGCTGTGGCAGTTGAGCCTTCTCTCCTCCAGCTGCATCTTTCTTCGTTCTTGTTCATTTCCTGGCCACTCAGACCCAAATAATCACACAGAAACTATATTAATTCCAACACCGTCTGACCTATTAGCTCAGACTTATTAACTAATTCTTACATCTTAAGTTAACCCATTTCTATTAATCTGTGGATCACTATGAGGCTGCGGCCTACTGGTAAATTTCAGCATGTCCTTCTCCTTCAGCAGCTACATGGCATCTCTTTGACTCTGCCTACTCTCTCTATATATCTCTTCAAGCCTAACAATATTTTGCCCTGCCACAGATCAAAGCAACTTTTTTTTTTTGCCCTGTCATAGATCAAATCAACTTTATTCATTAACCAGTAAGAGCAACATATATACATCGTCTCCCCTTTTCAGTCTAAATAAAAAGGAAGGTTTTTAACTTTAACATAGTAAAATTACATATACAAAACAGCTGTCATGTAAGACTTATAGTTACAATTTTTAGTCCATTTACATTTGTCAAGTTAAAAAAAATACTAGATCGTCTATCCTATTATTGTGAGTCTAAAGTTTTATAAATTTTGTCATAACTAAGGAAAACTATAACTATCTGTCTTCAACTCTTCAAAGACCCAGACTATTACCTGAGTAAACAGGAAGTATATTGTAAGCAACTTCCAAAGTTCTAGAATTGACAGAGACATCTTGCTGCCTAGACAATAACCCAAAGTTCTTCTGTAACGTTGTGGCATCCATCTTCAGTCTGTAGGCCCATAGTATCCAGCAGACTTTTCCTTGAAGCTGAAAATTTGAAGATCTGTTCTACCTTGTAATGGCAAAGTTCATCTGTTGCTTTCTTCTGTGTCCTGCAGAATGTCTGGCAGACTCTTTCATGAAGTTGAAACCCCAATGACTGTCTCACCTTCTTTAGGCAAGTTTAGCAGTCATTATTTTTGTTGATTCTGCACATCCGGTTCATATAGCGTAACATCAAGCAGTTCAGACAAGAGCAGTTTCTTGCCTAAATGGCTAGCAAACTCCATCAGGAGCCTCTTCGATGCCCATCATCCTCTTGAAGTAATTGGTGCTGCCAGAAGCAGACACTGTCTCACTGTTGAGAAAAATCTAAGTTCTCAAAACCTTTTAAAGGCCATATTCTGAAGATTTTCGAAAGATTTGAAGAATTCCTATCTATCTGAAATATATCTCTACACATCTAGAAAACCTATCATGACTACAAGTTTGACTATTATAAATCTATTAATCTATCTATTAATATCTATTAATATCTATTAATCCTTTTTTTAACTATACATTACATTTTTTAATGAGCTATACAAACACAATACCTTAAACACATATATACAGTGTAACAAAATAAACCTTAAATTTGTATCAATAGATCAAGATCCACACCAATGCTAAGTATTCATCTCTATATCATATCCCCCTTTAAATGAAAACAAACATTTATAAACAATCATTTTGGGAATTTAGGAATAGTTTTCTCCAAATTTTGTCTTTTTTAAGGCAAAACATATTTAGGGTTCATGGAGACCTTTTTGGCAGGTCTTGTTTTACCACCACATTAGCCTAGATGGAATCCACAGGTTCTCATTTTCTGAGGAAACAAAAGCAGAACCTATTTTTCAAAGCAACATATTCTTAGACCGAAAATTTGAAGTCAAGATACCTTTATGTTGATTAACTTAGCAGCCCCTCGAATTAAATGTCTCTCTGCAGACAAAAAATTCAAAGAAAACACAATAATATGCATAATCCAGACTCTCTGTATTTTCCATCTTTACATGGCTTATTTTTTCTCTATTACTTCTTAATATTTATTTTATTATCTTTACTCCTTTAATCAGTGTCTGTCTGTACTTACTTTTTTTTATTAATTGTCTATACTCAATTTCTTCTCTCTTCCGAGCCTATAACATTTTTAAAACATACTGTGACCCATTTAGAGGTTTATTTCTATCTAAATCTGTCTTTATTATGCATCTGTAATCATTTTCTGGCCAGGAATGCCTTTTTTAAAAAATGCTAAACGGGCACGGCTAGGACCAACTGCATGGCCCTGTCTGTTTGTTTTGTCCAATCCAACATGGCAGAGGTATGTTCACCATCTCTGTGAGCCACGCATACCACTCCAGCTCCAGGGACACAGTGGGTCTATGTTGCCATTAAGCAAGTTGTAGCACGCTGCTCACAGGCCCCATTTAAGTGCAGGACCTCCCAAAAGAGCCAGAGTTCATGCTGCCAACACAAACCAGGAAGCCTTCCCTTAAAGAACTTGCACAGTTTTTGCCACTGAAGCAGATTCCTTCAGCTTTTAAACCTTTTAAAGGAGCTATACCTTTGCTTGCCACCAGTAAACAGAGTCTATCTACAAAACTGTGGCTAACAAGAAATTGTGCTTAATTCTGTCCTTTCGTGTCTAGAATTCCTTCCCAAGCTCTCTCAATGTTCATGTTGGTGTAGTTGCCCTCTGTTGGATGCCATTTGTAATCAAGGAGACTGCTTTTTCCTTTCCCAGTCTCTCAGACCTGAATAATCACATCTGCACTATATTAATTCCAACACTGTTTGGCCTGTTAGCTCAAGCTTCTTTTTAACTAACTCTTATGTCTTAAATTAACCCATTTCTATTAATTTGTCTATTGCCACGAAGCTCTGGCCTACCAGTAAATTTCTGGCATGTCCTTCTCCTTCAGCAGCTACATGGCACCTCTTTGACTCTGCCTATTCTCTCTCTATATCTCTTCCAGCCTGGCAATATTCTTTTGCCATAGGCCAAAGCAGCTTTATTTATTAACCAATAAGAACAACACATATATAGAAGAACATCCTATATCACCTCTGTTTATCTTTAGTCAGTCCTTTTGGAAGCCTAGACTACATTCACAGAGAATGTACATTCCAGTGGCTTCCAGTCAATTTTTTCTCAGGTACCAGTTGTGAGTGAAGGGAATCTTCATCTCCTAAGTCAAGAGGACTCTTAACTGCACCACATGGGTTTATCCATGCATTGTTAGCTTTCCATTTATTTACTTCTTTACCTCACACCGAGGCTTTCAGGCCAAAAGGGACAGCAGTCCCTTATCCCCCCAAATCCTTTCTAAAACCATCTAGAAGTGGTGTACACTCAGTAAATGCTAATGAGGAAATGCTACAGAGGACTTTCCCGGTCATGCTGTCTCTTCATACCATGCCTCATCTTGCCTGTATCCATTTTTCAGTATCATATGACCTTTGTACAACAAACAGCAAAACAATATAACCATTGTCCTTTCTTATTAGTATTGTCAAAACTTCCAGTAACATTTTTGAGGTTAATTACACTCTACATCAAAACTTTTATGCCTTTTACGTGGATCGGATAACATTTAACATCATTGCTGATGTTTTTTTTTATCTCAACTGTAGAGTCCTTACATATATTTCTAGTGGATTTTACATTGTCAGAATCAATGTAAATAGGATGGCTTTATGGAGAATCCACCGTATAAAGTTTTTGGTGATCATTGAGTAAATATATTGGAGTTTAACAAGATAATACTTTTTGCTTTGTGCCTAGAGTTGCATCATTGAGTTGAAGTTGTTTGCAGGGGAGAGGTGCATAATATCATCAAGAAAATGATTGACATTTTGAGTAGAAAATATAAAGTCCATGGTCCCCTTGTCACATGCACATTTGATAGAGAGAGTTGTGTAGTGGCAGAAGGGAAAGGTGAGACATAGTGACAGCTACTAAACATGATTCTCATATTCAGGTTGGAGACACAGGGAACATATGCATGCTTCTTTAACCAAGGATACAGAGTGTAGAAACCCACTTCACAATATTTGCCCTAGACACCTTCCTGCTCACTCCCCATGACCATTTGATTCTGACTCTAAATACTCAATTTTTCTCTATCCTTTAGGGATATAGATATGCTTGTCTGATTTTTTTAGCTCATTTATGCTCCTCAAAGGATAAGGCTTGGCCTTCAGTATTCTCCCTTACAACATTGTCAATAACACTGGATCCTAGCCACAAATCTCCTCAGAACTGTCCCCAGGACTGAGTCTATACCAATTCCTGGTGCTTCTGCCAAACACCCTACTCACCCTGAGTCTACCCATGTAAGTATCACCACTCCCTTGACTTTCCATGACTTGCAAGCCTCTTTGCCCCTCAGATAACCTGTGCTACACAGGTCTCAGCTTTCTTTAAATATCTGACATATGTCATATCTGACTCAGTACCTGGGATGTAGTAGCACTCAGGAAATGTTCTCTGAAGGAATGAATGGGTGAATGAGTAGGTGTCCTCACTTTCCCACTCTGGTAATCCTACCTTTACTGAACCTGTACTGTTTTCTTCATGTGGACCTAAGATAGTACTTTTTGATTGCCATTTCAATTTCATGTTCCATTATCTATTCTCTCTGTAATCTGTTCTCAAGCCTTGAGCATCCTTGCTGAACTCATTGACCAACAACCATCTCCAGGACCAGTCTTTTCCCTTAACATTAGAATTACGTGTACTAGCCTTCAAGTGGCAATATGACAACCTGTCCAAAGGTGCAGTTCTTTCAGGTGTTCAGTGTAAATGGAGACTGCTCATTCATTTTCTGACTAAATAATCACACAGAAACTTTATTAATTATAACACTGTTTAACCATTGACTCTAGCGTATTCCTAGCTAGGTCTTACAACTTAAATTGACCCATTTCTATTCATCTGTGTATAGCCTTGATGCTGTGGTTTACTGGATACGGTTCCAGCCTGTCCTTCTTCATCAGCTACATGGCATCTCCTTGACTATGCCTACTCTCTCTATATATCTTTGTTCATATTTCCCGCCTGCCTTTGCTCTGTTAAGCCATTGTCCAAAACAGCTTCTTTATTAACCAATGACAATAAAACATATTCACAGCATACAGAGGGGAATCCCACATCAGTTCAGACTGGGAGTGACCCATGCAGCTCCCTGTCTGTCAGTTTGCTTCTTGGAAAGTCTTTTCAGAGCCTTTTAACATCCATTTAAGGAGATGCATCTAAACATAGATTACTGATCTGTCTCATCAATCGTCTTTCATTGGAAAAGTTAAGGATTTAATGTCTGATATTAGGACATTGACAAACATCCATTATACTTTTGATAAACAGAAGGGAAATAGATTTTTCTTTTCATCCAAGCAAGAACAATAATTTCTTATTGTTCTTTCCATCTTTGGATCCACAACTAGGGATGAGTTTGCACAAACTGCACTAATTAGATTTACTTTAACAGAAGAACAAAAATTATCTCTGATTGGTGGAATTGTTTTCCCTTAATTGCCATCTGTCTTATCCTTATCTTTGTTGATCTATTTGGTCTTATAGTAACCTGATTGCCTTATACATTCAGGTACTGGTGTTCATGGAGCTACTATCTGTATGTACTACGACTCTGTTGCCATCCCTACACATACAACAATGTGCCTTCCATATTCTTCCTTTAACCGACCCCAAAAGATGCCTATATATTTCTCCAGGATGCATTTCTCATGGTTACCTACTTTTGAGGCATCTTCAAAGAGGGACTGAAGCAACTGATCTCTAGAGTTTTCCCTGGTTGTATTATTGTTAGAAAATAGCTTGGTATAAATGATTTATGAGATTGGTCAAAATAGAGTTCTTTATCAAAGTCTTGTATGTCTTAACTGAATTCTATTATGAGAAACTTACAGCGTATTGTGGAAATTATGTAGTATACTATAGACATGCAAATCCTGGGTATGATACATAGTAGGTCCTACAAATATAGTCCTATAAAATAAAATATAAACCATCCCTATAGCATTCTTACTTACCATATAATCAATAGTGAGTGAATGTGAAACTCTGAAATTCCAAGGGAAATGCTGATAGAAATTTTAAAATTTCAGAAACACTGCATTTTATATACTTCTTACATGAAAAAAATGACAAAATTTTCTAAAAAGTGTGTATCTGATGTAAGGCATTTGTCCTTGGACAAAGAATTCACTTCTTTCTTTTGCATATTTAAGCATTTCTCCTCATTGCACCTACTGGAAAGAGTACTGCTTAGATTCAACTTTGACTGCTAATCTTCACACATATGGCAAATGTGGACTCCTCAGACCACAGCTATTTTGCTACATTCCACGGTGTCTCATTTATTTGTTTGATTTGCAACTATAGCAACTAGATTCCACCATGGTAGGCTTTTGCACAGACCCACAGTATGATCAGCTTGGTGGACTCTTGGCATTCAGCACCATACTCAATTGAAGACATATGCACAGACTCACCACATTTCAAAAAAAAAACCATTTTTTTCACCCTGGGTAGACCTGTACTGTTTGTCTAAAATGTGAAAAGCAACCTTCTGCAAGGATAGCAGGCCATTAAATACATCGCGACCTTCTTCTCCATAACGTTTCAAATCTTTAGCTTTTCTTACCGTACTTTTAAAGCAGACTGCCTGTCCACAGAAATCTTACTTCTATGATGACTAGAACCTTGACCTGGCGCCATCCTGGTGCTATTCCATGCACACAGCTCTGCACAAAAAGAACAGTTGGAACTGACCTTGAAATAGAGTTTTGCCAAGTCAATGAAATATGGGCCTTCAAGAAGTACCATTTTCCCAGTGAGCTGGAGAATACTGTGGAGCTGTCAGGACCAGTGCTCTGAACTGGCTATGGGGTTACGAGATCTTAACGTCTCTGCACCATGATGCTCGCGCTTGGCTTTTGAAGATGCGCATCGTAAAATAACTTAGGTAATGAGGAAAACTGATGTCTTACTGTTGTTTCCCTTAGGTAAGTCTCCCCACTTCTCCCAACCATTTGTTGGAGGAAGTAGAGAAGCTCAATATATATATACATATATGTATATGTATATATATATGTGTGTGTGTGTGTGTGCATACATATATATTTAAATGAGGAGATGAGGACTTAAAATGAGTGTGATTCTCAAAAAAAATAAAGAGATAAAGATGCAATTAGTGGGCAAGGGAAGTAGGAAGAGGTCGCTCTCCTTTCAGTGGTAAGCTGCTTGTGGGTGGGATTTTGATCCATTGGCTTTAGGCTCCAGGAAGGGAGCAATTTCTTCTCCCAGTGTGTTTACCTACACAGTAAACTATGTTGCTATTGAAACACATTAGTTGATGGTGACCAGAGTTACTATCCAGTTGTTTCCCCACATTACCAAACACTATCTGCATGGCACACGATGTTACCCGATTGCACTTCTCATCCCTAGGAGCAGGATAAAATGAAGCCCTGCTTTAACCTTATTTAGAAGTCCTGGTTCACATGACTCTGCAGATCCCTCCCTCTTCTGTCTCTGCTCCACCTTCTTGGGGTCTTCTTGTAGATGTGTGTTGAGGTCAAGGTTGTCTGAGGTCTGGCTAGACATAGTAGAAGGGCAGAGGAACACTGCAGAGAGTTGAATGTTCTCATGTCTCATGTGACAGCTCTCAGTTTTACACAAAATAAAATTATGCACTTCTCTTATAAAAAAGTAACGAAGACCATTCAACTCGCCTTAAAATCTGAGGAGACTAAAGTCACTTGTACTTTTACAGTTACGCCAGCTTTCCAAGGACTGTCCTGGTAGGTGTACCTCTGTGTAACAAAGGAGGCACACTGGAAGCAGCTTTCTTGGTTTGTTACTTCATCTGAGATTTTCTTTTTCAATAAGTAATTCAATATTTCTATAAGTTTAAATTGGAGCCCCAGAAATGAAGGCATTTTTCCTTCTAAGCTCAAGTCTTCCGTACACATCATAGTTAGTGTTCTCTAAGTAAGTCACACAGCTGAACTAGTCAAAATGACGCCTTGCGGGGATTTACACAACAGTTCATTTTATACAGTAGTAGCACATTCAAACTGGTGCTGCTGCTGAGTGTGGTACTGCATATGTGAGCCTCAGCACTTAGAAGATGGCCACTGGATGATAAGGAGCTTAAGGTCATCCTAAGCTTTATAGAGAGTCCAGTGCCAGCATAGGCTACATGAAACCATGTCTCAGAGAAACAAAAGGAGGCCAGCAGGCAAGCAGGCAGGCAAGCAAGCAAACAACAGCGTGTTCACAAAACCACAGCCATTATCTTGAGGTCAAGCTGGGTGGCTTTTCCTAAAGTTCTGCTAAGGATAATATGCTAGGCTGTTTCCCACAGTTTGGAGGCTAGAAATCCAGGTCGGGATACCGTCATGGTTAGGACTCAATAAGGGCACCCCGCTGGGTTACAGACTGTCTTTTCACTGTGTCTTCAAATGACTAAAAGTGCAAAAGGTTCCCTCAACCCTTTTATAAGGCTCCTAATCCCCTTCACCAGTGGACTGCCCTTATGACCCAATCACCAAAGGCTGTATCTTCTGCACTGTCTGTCACTTCATGGGTTTGACTTTCAACCTAAAATGTTTGAGAGAAAACAAATACTTATACTTCTTCAGGAAAGATTAAGGAAAGGGAGGCAGAGAACACCAGAAATTCTGGTATTTGATGTCACACACCATAGATCAGAAAAGCCAGAAGGCACCGTAGAAAGAGAAGGCCCAGGCAGTGAGATTTAATGCCCAGGGTCTGTGCTCAGTTTCCTGATAACCTCAGCAATCCCACTTCCTTTCTTGTCCTGCTGATATTTTCATTATCTCTTTAGTAATTTATCTCTTTAGGGAAGAAGGGAGCGTATTGTTATCCAAAGGAATATTTAAATAGTAGTTCACATTTAAACTATATTCAGAATTTCACTCTTCTAGGTTTTTTAGACTCATGAAATGATTGATATACATAAGAGCAAACTGTAAAACATTTTGGTTGTGTATATTTGTGTGTGTCTGTGTTTCATGGGAGGTACATATGTGGGTATGTGCAGGTAGAGGAGAAGCTTATCATTCCTCAAGCCTTTCTGCTTGGTCTTTGAGATAGGGTCTCATGCTTGCCTTGAAGCTCACCAGGTAGGCTGTTTGGCTGACAAGCCCTAGACATTCGCCCTTCTCTTCTTCCCCAGCTCTGGGCTTACCAACATGCTCCTCCATGATAGATTGCCTTTCTTTTCTTCATTACATGGGTTCCTGGGAACAGACTCAGTCCTCATACTTGCAACATAAGCACCTGAAAAGTGGAGCATCTCCTGAGTCCTTGGAGGACTTTATTGAAAGACTTCTTTTGACATCTTTGCACAGCTCCAAAGTGAACGGGAGCCTCCTTTGCAAGGCCCCAGGCTAAGACTTTAAGAATCCTGTTCTAGCAAGGTGATTCTTTGTCCTCTCTACTTTCATGACTTATCATTGAGAATCAGCTGAGGTTTCATGCATCTACCAGGAGTGTTGGAAAGTAAACCATTGGGGTAGTACTCTATCTGTCAGAAATTTTCTGTTTTCTTCATTTCCATTTATACTAATACAGATGGTTAAAAGAAATATGATCGCTACTGAAATCTCCTTTCAAAGCCGGATTCATCTGTACTGATATACACAGCAAGCATCTTTTCTTTTTCCGAGTCCTTAGTGTTGAATTCCTGATGGTCAGCCCTGGTTGGCCCAGGGATCACCTTCATAAGATCTCACAGATTCTGAAAAGACCTGCACACCATCTGTGGTTTTTAAATGTTCCCTTCCTTATGTGAACCTGAAGCAGGTTTGAGGATTTTGGATTTATTTGTTTCTGTAGCATCCTTAAAGTTTAAGGGAAGAGACTCATGGGATAAAACAAAGAGGTAAGTCATCTTGGTGACATCTGGAGCTGAACTGGATGGAAGTGTGGTGGCAAAGACACATGTGTAAGTGAGGACACCCAGCCACACTCAACTCTAGTGGGTTGGTTAATAACGTGGCTTCTTTGCCTCGGTTTCTACAGGACTAATTTCCTGGCACTGTGCGTCGATGTTAGGAAAAATGAATTAATATTACCACTTATTAAAGATTAGAAGTATACTAATGCGTCAATTGTTATTAATCCTTGAAAATATTTATGCGGTTCAATGGTCTGTAACTAATTAGAGACTGCAGTTAACAGGGGATATGGGTTTCCTCAGAGTTACTTGAAACAAAATATAAATCTTTTATATAACTCTATTTCCCTTAGAAAAGTTTTTTTTTAACTTGTCAGAGGGGTTTTTAAAGTTTTATTATATTTTCTTGGATCCCATGGCTTTTCCATAAATCCTATAAGCAGAATTACAGTGAAGTGACTCATTGTCTGAATGCTGTTGTGGAGGAGAACCTGCCAGTGTGGCTTCGGCTAGAGGAGATTTGCAAGAAAAGTCTGCTTGGGAAAGCATGGTGGGAAGAAGAATGAAGGAGAGGTGAGAATCAGGAAAGGGGGAAGGGGAAGAGGAGGGAAGGAAGGAGGAAGGAATCACGGAAGGGGAAGGAAGGAGAATATTTGGTTTGGATCACATTTGTTTTTAAACTCAGAGGCAATATAAAGGTGAAGGTTTTATTTCAGTGATATGTATTAGGCAGCCTGGAAGTGCAAATGAGTTGAGTCTCTGAAGTGTGTGTGTGTGTGTGTGTAACTCAAAATAATTTCCCTACAAAAATTTTGTTATATAAGTGGTAATCAATTTTCAAGGCTAGCTTATATATTCTTTCCATTCTGTCTAAAGGTGAATCATTTGAGCATTGGCAATGCTGAACGGTAGACTGTACAGTTGAAACCTGGTAGACATGAAGAACATTAAAGCAATAAAATCAGTTGTTGGAATCTCTTGCATCTTTCAACTTGAACACTGGCAGTGGAGTGGAAACAGATGTGATCTGGGGGAGCCGGAGGCTGTTCAGATCCCTCATGTGGTTCTTTGAGAGTGTCAATCAAGGGAGCAGCTGTGCATGACCAGCGAAAGTGGCCACTCCAGTGGGTCCTCAACAACCATGATTCATTTCTTCCTGCTCTAAACCTTGATGGGACTAATGTCGTCCACTAGGACCTAGCCGGAAGATGGTACTTGCCACCCGTGCTCTCAGACAAAGCAGGAAGAACCATTCTCCCTGCAAGGTTTGTGCTCAGTGGGCGGAAAGGGCTGCCGTTATATGATTACAATTGTGATTCATCTATCTCTGTGAAAAGTTGTTGCGAGAACGTTAGAGTCCACAGCGATTTACAAGGACTTAAGACAACACGTCTCAGATGCATTTGCTGAGTAGCTGCTATGAATCAGCTACTCTGTCCCTGTGAGCAGCTCCTGAATGCTTTCATGTGGTACACGCCCGACGTACCACAGAGCAGAGTGGCATAGGAACAAGGTTTTGGTGGGTTTTTTTTGTTTTTTTTTTGCCTA
This sequence comes from Dicrostonyx torquatus, assembly GCA_028555095.1. Lineage (NCBI taxonomy): Eukaryota > Metazoa > Chordata > Mammalia > Rodentia > Cricetidae > Dicrostonyx > Dicrostonyx torquatus. The sequence continues at coordinate 4,228,627 of JAQHUG010000117.1, read as the reverse complement.
GTCATGCTGAGACAGGAACAGTTTTCCTGAGAGCAGCTCTGTTACAGGGGCATTAGGAAGCAGGTGTCACTCTGAGAAGGAGGAGGAGTTATAGTAAGAGCCAGCCTATTTATGGAGATCAGATAGCAAGCACCCCTATGCCTGGGCTATTCTGGGTGCTGATGTGGCTCCTTTTAGGGAGAATGAGAAATGAATGTTCCAAGGAGGGAAGAAGCCCCATGGTGATGTCTTACCAGCTGAAGTCAGGAATGTTAATGAAATGATTTGAGGAGCAATTTCCGTTTATGTTGAGGTGAGGGAACTTCAGTCCAGCTTAAATGAAAGTAGAGGGAAAGTTGGGTGATGTAGCTGGAAATATGGTTAGAAAAATAAGCAGAAGCTCCCGTCTGCCACAGCCCTATGTGCCAGAAGTTTATGATTTATCTTCCAAGAAACAAGAGGCTAGTGAAAGTCTTGCATGACCAAGGTATTTGGATACATGTGTGTGTGTGTGTGTGTGTTTGTGTGTGTGTGTTTTAGAGAGACCAAGAAAGGGAAGGTGACCCCATATGGCAGGTGTGTGGTGTTGGGAACAGCACAGAAGCGTGGTCCTCCTGAAGCTCACCTGTAAAGTGGGGAAGCCCTGGGGTTACCCTGTGTCCTGGCCAGACAGTGCAGTACCAGCTGAGAGGATTGTAGGAAAGTTTGAGCAAGTGGAAAATGGAAAATGGAAGATGGTTCAATCTTTTTTTTTTTTGCTCTTTTTTTGTTCATTCAAAAATTAACACTTTCTCCCCTTATCCCAATCCCCCCCCCCGCTCCCCCACTACCCCTTCTTCCTTCCCCCTGGTTCCTTAAGAGAGGGGAAAGTCCAAGGCCCTCCCCCCTCCATCCCGGCCCAAGAAGGTGTGCGACCAAATAGACTGGGTTCCCAAAAGGCCTATTCATGCAGAGGAGATAGGTCCCAGTGCCATTATCAATGGCTACTCAGTCTGCCCCCATTGGCAGCCACATTCAGAGAGTCCGATTTGGTCATATGCTCCTTCAGTCTCAGTCCAGCAGGATTTGGTGAGCTCCCATTAGATCAGGCACACTGTCTCAGTGGGTGGACCAACCCCTAACTTTATATGGAAAAACAAAAAGCCCAGGATAGCCAAAACAATCCTATACAATAAAGGAACTTCGGGAGGCATTACCATCCCTGACTTCAAACTCTATTACAGAGCTACAATTTTTAAAACAGCTTGGTATTGGCATAAAAACAGAGACATTGACCAATGGAATCGAATTGAAGACCCGATATTAATCCACAAACCTATGAACACCTCATATTTGACAAAGAAGCTAAAACTATGCAATGGAAGAATGAAAGTATCTTTAACAAATGGTGCTGGCATAACTGGAAGTCAACCTGTAGGAGAATGAAAATAGACCCTTATCTATCACCATGCACAAAACTCATCCAAATGGATTAAAGACCTCAATGTAAATCCGACCACACTGAACCTGATAGAAGAGAAAATGGGAAGTAGACTGCAATACATGGGCACAGGAGACCACTTCCTGTGTAAAACCCCAGTGCACAGAAAATAAGAGCAACAATGAATAAATGGGACCTCTTGAAACTGAGAAGCTTCTGTAAAACAAAGGACACAGTCATTAAGACAAAAAGGCATCCTACTGAATGGGAGAAGATCTTCACTAACCCCACATCAGACAAAGGTCTGATCTCCAAAATATACAAAGAACTCCAGAAATTAGACGTTAAAATTCTAAATAACCCAATTAAAAACTGGTTCAATCTTTTTCCACGACTTTTTCCTCCAGAATTGAAGGGGAAGAGGGCAGCCAAGGTTGGGGAAGGGAGAGAAGGTAAGCGTGGAGCCTTGGCTGGTGTCTACAGAGGTGGGTGGGTGGGTGGCAGAGGAACTGGGGAAGGGAAACTAGGAAGGGGTCTTTGCATGGACTGAGGACTGTCTTTGGGAGGAGGTCCCTGGAAAACTAAGAAGGAGAGCACTTCCAGAAGAACTGAGCCCCTAGCATTCCTGGGCTACAAAGACGTGGCTGCTTGCAAAGCTGCTGAGTGCATGACTGCTGAGTGCATGACTGCTGAGTGCATGACTGCTGAGCAAAGGCCAGTGACTGCAAAGGAAGGAGCCAGGAAAGGGAGCCCGCCCAGACAGAAGGCAATGAAAAATAAAAAATCTTATCATTGTGCGTGTGCGTGTGCGTGTGCGTGGTGTGTGTGTGTGAACTTAGAGCTGACCAATTCGGGATTTGGGATTCACTGAAGTCAGAAACTGTGAAAGGAAGTTTTGAATGATCCATCTCCTTTGAAGTTCTCCAGTCTGCGATTTAGATCTTTAGGGACCTTTAGAAATTGCTAATGATGTGCGGCTGGAGATTAACCACTTGTTTTTATGGACTTTCAAAAAGTGGGAAATAAATAAAACAGGACTCAATTTGGGGAAATAGTTCTCTGGCCACAAGTTCTGTACAGGCACTGGGCAAAGGGTCCAGGTCTTTGTTATTCTTCAAGGTGTATGTTTGCATGTAGGAACAAGAAGGAGCGGTTTGAAGTTCCTGGCAGGAATGTCACAGTGGGCTAAGCATGTAGACAAGACATACATGCTTTCTCGCAATTTCTCTGATCCTACTGGCAATTAAAAGGAAAAGAAAAAGAAAGAAAAAAACTCCAGGAACATAGAATGTTATTGAGTTTATAGCAGTTGTTATGGTTACCTGCATAGCGTCATTGTTTTATTAATGTGTAATTCCCTTCATTCCTGGAAACATCATTGCAAAGCATAATAATCCTCAGACTCTTAGCAAGTTTTGCCAGTGTGGCTCAAAGATACTGACAATGGTTGGGATGAATGCGTGTGGTTTCAGGGCTACCAGTGTGTGGCAGGCCCAGTAGCTTGGACAGTCACTATTCAGGAAAAGAGAACTTGAAGGTAATAGCTCTTAAAAGTTCAGATGTTCTCCAAACATTGCATTCCTTTTTTTTTAGTTATAGGGAAATAATCTAAGAATTGAACCTTTTGTAACTATAATATTTTAGTTTTTTGTATACGAAAGCCATTTTTAAAGTAACAACATGCTACGTAGAGAAGTTATGTCGAGGAGTTCAGGATTGTGTGTTTGTTTGTCCTGACCAATTCTTTAACAAGTTATATTTATTAAATTTATTACTTGCATCATTAGAGGGAATAAAATAGTATTTACTTATTTATTTTTATGACTGTGTTTTGCCTGCATGTATGTATGTATGTATGTATGTATACCACATGCACGTCTGGTACCCAGAGAGGTCAGAAAAGGGAGTTGGATCACCTGGATCTTGAGATAAGGATGATTGTAAGCTGCAGTGGGTACTAGGAACCAAACCCAGACGCTCTGCAAGAACAGTAAATGCTCTCAACTGCTGGGACTCTTGTCCTGCTCCGTAAGAAGGATTTTTAAAAAGATGCTGTTAGTGTAACTCTTGAACAAGTTTCCTAAGTGTGTTTTCCTCCTGCTAGAGTTGACGCTGAATAGCGTAGTTCTTTGAATTTTTTTTTTCATGCTAACTGCTCACAGTGGCAGAGGTTGCTAATGGCTCTCCCTGTCCTCTGCTCTTTTTCCTAGCATTTAAGCCAGCTACATTTTCCAGCTGTTAGATGTAACAATGTGACTCATAGGACACTGGCATGGGATTGAATGTTAAAGTGCTTTGAATCCATGGGTTGTTCATCTTTAATTCAACAAATTGCTCATTGAAAACATTTGAAAAAAAAAGCATCTGCACTGGTCATGTTCAGACTTTCCTGTTGTATATGTATGCTAGTAAACTAGAGGAGATTGAAATATACAGGAATATAGACAAAGAGATTCTATGCAGGTATGATGCCATTTCAAATAAGGGACTAAGGCATCCTTGATTTTACTGTTTACCAGCTCCAGGAGGCAGCCCCCAAGGGATGACTGTATAATCCTTGGTGGTCCAACCAATAAGAGATTCCGATTTAGACCTCACCAACCTCATTTCCAGATTAAGAGGGTTGCATATTATATCAGCTACTCTGGACTCAAAAAAAAAAAAGTGCCTCTGATAAGCGTCAGTTTAAAATGGGCAACATTGCCCGTAGAGAAGTCCCAAGGTTTTTGTTCACAAGTATCTTCCATAGCTACGTTTACCTTTTTTTTTTTTAAAGGAAAACTAGCTTTGTAAGTTCCAAGGTCCCCTAATCAGTGGTCAATGATAAATCTGCTGTTTTATGAGTTCCTTGATAGCAGATACTGGAAAGTATCTGACTTTCTGACTTAGGTGTAGTTGGGGACCAACTGGAGAGAAATTTGCCACGTAATATTTTGTATATATCACCAAGTATTGTGCACTTTCATAATATAAACAGCCTTATTTATTTTACTTAATTAATATCATAGGAAGGTCTACCATTTTATAGATTTTTGAAATGTCTTATAGATTCAGTATGTTTTATATAAAATATATATTTTTATATATTACATAATATTGTCATAAATCTGCAAGGAACTTCAAGCAAATTGTACCAGAACACAAACATAGCCAACTTTCTAATCTCACAGCCTTTTAGTATAAACTCACTGCAAGTCAGCTGACCACTGTGCCCCCAGGATAGAATAACAACTTGTAGGAACTGGACACATAAGCCAAGTTTGGTATCTGTGATGGCAGGAACAGAAACTCTTGTTCAACTGTTGGAACTTAATAGTCCCAACGTTGCTGAGTACGACTTTCTCTCTTAGTTCAGATGTCAGAACAGCATTTGCAACAGGCTTAGGATAGCAGCTGTAGCCAGTGTTTCCTCATACAATTCTAGGGTCAAGCTTTTTTATCTGGCTGCTGTTGGATCCTCAGAGTTTGTTCTTTAAAAAGAACATACAAACCATTTGTAGGGAGCACGAGGAAGGAGAAAGCACCCTTCTTTCTGGTTAAGGCATTAACCAAAATTTGCACATCATCTTTACCTATCGACGTTGTTTGGTTCCACGGGTACGTAACAGTGAGGGGGTCTACGAAATGGCGCTTTTTGGTGCCAGTAGTTTTGCTTTTGTAGAAGAAGGGGATAAGAGATGATGTGGGGTGATAACAGTTTTTTGACACACCCTTCCCACTCTGTATTGAAGATGCTAAGAAAATTCCAGAACACATGAAGCAGAAAAAGGAAGGAAAGAATTCAGGGAGACAAAATAGACTAGATTGGGAGCACGCCATTGATGTAAGCTGTGTGCTGGGCAGTAAGCTATTCTTTCTTACTTTATGTATGTCTGAACTATTTCATAATAAAAGTTAAATAAATTCTGGTTCCAAGAAATAAAAACAGTCTTTGGTTATGTTCATTTGCTCTCAGGGCTGTACTCTGGTTAAGTTCTTTCTAAAGTTTCCAGGCTATCGTTTCTTCTGCATGAATGTATACACTCATAAATTTTATTTTATTTTTTTCACACAAGTGATTTATTGGGAAAGACAAAAGAGGGTGGCTGCCTTTCATAAATTTTATTTTTATATGCAGCACTGATTAGCAGTTTGTTCTGAGTTAATTAAATAAAGATTTCACAAGTGCTGCATGCGGTAATAAGGCGATGCAAACAGGAGTATGACGAGGCCCCTTTTCGGCAAAGAAAATCTAATCTAGAAGATAAGACATTCCCTCAGACCTCACTGGAAAGAAATCAAGCAGACGGCCTGTGTGAGGGATCACATCAAAATGAAAAGATCAGCAAACATTTCTTGGCAAGGGTGCTGGTAGACTGCGAGGGAGGAGTGGGGTTGGACAGAGGCAGGTGGTGTGGAGAAAGGCCTGGGCAGGGACCACCAAGAGAGAGGCTGTGAGCCAGACCATGAGCTGGCCCCTTGCTGAGAGCAGACAGAGGCATGGGAATTTTTAGTGTGCATACCTGGATGTCCCAATTCAAAAGAAAGCAGTAAATAAAGAAGAGGCTTTGCAGGAGTGCCCCTTGTGTGGGGACATGCAGTGTTGAGTGAGCTTCTGGTGAGAGTTCAGATGAAATATCCATCTGACCTGTGGTGTTGGGATCTCAGATTCTCGTGGGTGGTGGATTGTCACGCCCACCTCGACCAGCAAGGAAGCCGCAACACCGGAGCTCTTCTTTAAGCAGTTTATTCAGGCCTTCTTACAGTGATGTCTCTCCCTCTTGTGTGTCTCTCCCTCAGGGCAAGCCTCTCCCAGCCCTTAAGTAGGCTAGGGCAGCCAACCATAGGTAGCCACGTGGGCACTATCCATTGGTCCATGCATATGCAAGCATTCTCATGATTCCAGCCATAGCTAAAGAGCACTCACCTGCGGGATGGTGAGTTGTTCCTAAAGAGCACTCACCTGTAGAAGGCTCTCTACAGTGGATGGCTGAAGCTGATAGCTGAAGCTGGAGGCTGGTACTAAAGAGGTTGGGGCAAGAGTGTTTGCAAAGCCAGCGTTGTTAGCAAATGGGAGTCCTGATGACGGCATCGCTATGAAAATGATGTAATGGCTGCAGTTGACACTACAGATGATATGAGTCACTGATGGGAGAATCTCTGTATTCTCCCCCTCCTCCACACACTGAATTGTTAGAGCATCTTTAGTGTATGTGTGTATGCAGGTGGGCACGTGGTGGGTGGGTGTATGTGTGTATCTGTGCCCACGGAGGCCAGAAGAAGGTGTCAGCTGTCCTCCTCTTTCCTTTTCCTCCTCATCCCTTTGAGGCAGGTTCTCTTGCTGAACTTAGAGCTCTTGCATTTTGGCTAATCTGGCAACCAGCCAAGGCCTGTGTTTACCAGTACCAACTGGCAGTGCTATCAGGGACTGCCATGTAAAGGGCTGCTGTGTGATTCAGTACTTCCCTCAACTCTTTGAGCAATTTTTAAGAACTTAATTTGCCACTCTTCCTTGGGAGTCTCTCTTTGCAGCCTCCGGCTTTCTTCTAGAGATTGGTCCGATTTCCTTGTAGGTCCCTCCTCTATGGAATACTCACAAGCCGAATGCCTCGGGACCATGGCTGGCTTCTTTCTCTGGCCTCCTGGAGGGTCTCTTGCTGTGTTTATATCTCACTTAAGTTTTAGTTCTACCTCATGAGCCAGTTGGAGGTCTCTCTCTCTCTCTCTCTCTCTCTCTCTCTCTCTCTCTCTCCTCTCATTCTCTTAAAAAATTTGAAACCACCTCACTCAGGTTGGAACTCACCATGTAGCTCAGGATGATCTCATACAACAAGCATTCTGCCTGTTCCACCACCCTCACCTCGGTGCTGGGATTACAAGTGTGACCCACCATGACTACAAGGACATTTTATGTGTAACATCCAAAGTTGGAATATGGACCCTTGTGTCCCTCCCAAACCTGTTCCCTGTCTCAGCAAATACGACTGCCATCAACTTTCCTACCCAAGCCATCAAAGTGAATCATTAGTTTACAAATAGTAACTCCATACTGCACTCCACTAGCAAGCTCTGAGCAAAGGTTATTGCTTTATGCAATGCTGTTTGCCCAGAATGTTCCCTAATATAGCTGAGTTGTATAGACCCTAAAAACAGAGGACTTTGATGTGACTTCACTGTAGCCCAGCTGTTTCGTATAGGCACCAGTGTGACCTTTTACTTCAAATTTGAGGTTGGCTGTGTATATTTTTAAAGAATGTTATGGGCTACTTATAGTGAATAGTCAACCACATTTGATGACAGGACTAGTATCAGTGGGTTCCCAAAGTGGAAGGGACCTCAGAAATCTTTCTGAGAGATGGAGAGGTTCCTCTTGTTACCAATTAATAATCTACGTTATTCTCTGGTGAGGAATAGAAACTTATTTTCTTCCTACTCTACCAGGACAGAGGGGAATGCAGTTGAAGCAGGCTTGTGTTTTTCTCTGCACCTTATACAACTGTGTTCTTGGGAAAGACAATGATTTGGAGGAAATAGAAAGTTCTGGGTCTACCTTGGGGGCTAGCAAAACATTGTAAAACAAATTAATGATATCTTTCTTTTTCTACATCTTCTCCCATGTCAAACATAACTATTGTTGCCTGGGAGTTCCTTGGTACCAGGACACTGCCTGAGTGAGCTCATTTGGCCCTTAGAACCTTTAAGATAATTGTGTTGCCATTTAGGAGAGAACTGGGGCCTGAGAAGCTAGTGAATAGCCCAGATATGAAGGTAATGCCAAGCTGGGCTTCAAATTCAGCTTCTTACACTCTTGTAATACTGTGTTGCAGAGATGCCTCGAAATGTCTTTTTCCCTCACTGCTATGTTAGAGAAGGTTGCTTGTTTGTCCTGGCCACACAGAACCAAAAAGAACCACACAGAAACTGTATTAATTAAATCACTGCTTGGCACATTAGCTCTAGCTTCTTATTGGCTAGCTCTTATATCTTAATTTAACCCATCTCCATTAATCTATGTATCACCATGAGGTTGTGGCCTACCAGCAAAGTTTCAGCACGTCTATCACTTGTGGTATCTCCATGGCGTCCCTCTTCTACCTCCACCCTTCTTTCTCCCAGCATACAGCCTAACTTTCCCTGCCTACCTAAGTTATGCCTTGCTATAGGTCCAAAGAAGTTTCTTTATTCATCAATGGTAATCACAGCACACAGAGGGGACTCCCACATCACTGCTGTTGTGCCATTGATATAAGATGTGCCATCCATTTCATTTCATGACCGTTTTCAGGAAAAAAATAAGCACTCCTAAATCTAGTATAGGTTGACCAGGTTTATCTTTGAAAACTCCTACCATTGTAGGAGTACCATTTTCTTCTTGGTAATTCCCTTTTACCTCTTGTCCTGCAGGTGTTCAGCTTCAGGGACAGGCTAATTTCAGAAAGTGGGTAAATTCTTGATTATTGACTTCTGAAATTGGGTCTCCCAACTCATAAGGGATTGAAGGCTTGGGGGTTTGTTTTATGTACTTTTTAATTATATGGCATTTTTTGAAAGACAAATAAAAGCTCTTTCCTTGAGAGGGAGAGTCTGACAACCCCATCAGCAGGAGAGTTAAGAAGCAAACATGATGTTGGGGATGCCTCCAATGCCGGGGATGATCTTTTAGCTCCTAGGAGGAGGTTCTGCAATTTAGAGGTTTTGGTTCCTCCTGTCCATCACTTCAACTTCTGAGTCTCTGGAGTGTGGGTGGGTGTAGTACCAGAATACCTGAGGTGATTGGTGGCTTGCCTTCTGGGCTCTTGTATGCTAAATCCAATAATTTGACTTCAGGTCTCCCAAATTCCATCAGATATCCTAGCTGACTCGTTCTCCAGCAGCCTATACAGAACCTCACTGACATATTTGTGCTACCTCCCCTACCTTTAGAAACATCAGAAGCAACAAGGAAATCCCACAATGTGGGGTACCTGGATCTTGAATTCTGGAACATTCTCCTCAGGAAGGAAGTATCACCATAGCAGAGTAAAAAACGTTTATTATGGGTTGAGGAGCAGCATAGACGGGTCTGAATTCACTATGTCCCCAGAGACTGCCCTGGGAGAGGAACAGAGGGCCTAAAGGTCCTGGTGAGAGAATACCATCAACAAGTTTAATTGGATTTCCTGTGCCAAGGAATGTCATCAGTTAAAGCAGCATGGGTAGAAGTTCAGCAAAGATTAGCAGGCACAAAGGAGCCCAGGGCACTAATGGACCAGTCAGTCCTGCTCCCACACTGCCGTGATGTGGCCCTTCTTAGAATTTAGGTTCTCTTCCACAAGAGAGCTAGGGAAGGAAAGAAGAAAGGGGATTGGGAAGAGGGAGAGGGAACTAGAATGTCAAGTTGACTATGTTTAAGTTGAAATTTGACAGAAATAACTGAATGATTGAATTTCCTTTCCTGGCTGTAGTGCTAGAGGCTAAGTGACAGAAAGCCACACGGTTATACAACAAGCACTTAAATTATACAGCCAGACAGTCTGGCTTTTATACGCATGCTCTAAATGGCCAAGCTGTCCTATACCATTCTTGATTCAACTCTGCTTCCCTCTTGTTTCCTAAAACCTAGTAGAATGGCTCAAGATCTAAGTTCAATTGCATTGTAGAAATTAAAGTGACTGCGACATCTACCCTATGACTATCGGCACTAATTTTACGATGCAGTAATAGTAAAAGATTTTAGAGTAGACGTGTAAAATGTGGTCCCTTCTCTCTATCTGTCCCATCACAACATAATCCACATCTTACTGGACTGTGGCAATTTCTTTCAAATTTTCCCATGAAATTCAGAGCAATGAATGGACCTTGAAGAGAGGGTGGAATACACATGCATTTATGTGGAGGGGTGGGTGGTGAACTCGATTGTACATTGTGTGTTTAACCAGACACAAATGTTGGGATGTCTTCCTCAGCCCCTTTTCTGCATTATTTTTCATGTGGGCTCTCTCTCACTGAACCTAGAACTTGTAAGCCAGTGAGTCCTGGAGATCTGTCAGACCCCCCCAACACTGGGATTGTAGGTGTGTGCCACTGTGCCTGGCTTGGACCCGGTACTAGAGATCTGAACTCAGGTGGTCATGTTTGTTCATCAAGTGCTGTACTCAGTGAGCTATCTGTCTACTTTTTAGTAGAACTTCATAAGAGTCAAAACTCTGTGCTTTGCCATCTCAGATAAGCAAAGATAGAATGAGCATCCTTAGGTGAGACCAAAGTGCCGTGTCTCTTGAGATATTATATCACCTTTTGAGACACATAATACTAAGATGGGACCTCATGGAAGGGAATTCAGTCGAGGACATATGGCTAGATGACATGGCCTTTAATGTCCTTCCACATTTTGAAATTCTATCATTTTAGAAGGAAGGCTATGGAAGCCAGATATTTGGTGTTTAAAGAGTGAGAAGTGAGACCATAGAAGCTGTAGACTCCTGTTTCTGATTGAGATTTTTATAGATGGAAGGAGATTTTTTTTTTACTATATATTTTGGCAGTCTGGAGGGAAGACTTAATTAATACTGGGGATGATTGAACAGATTTGTAAGTGAACTAGGAACTAGCTGAAAAACAAAAGCTAAAAGTTAGTGAGTATTCTGTTTTAGCATCAGTATATAGCATACTACAGTAGTTCTTTTTATAGGAGCAAAATGCATTCAGAATATCATATAGATGCTTACTTATAACCAGAGAAAGTTGATGTGGGATTCCCTTGTATGCTGTGAATACCATTGGCCTTGGTATACAACAGGCCAACTGCCTGGGCCTGTTGATAGGGCAGTATAGAGCTAGGTGGGGGAAACTAAACTGAATGCTGGGAGAAAGGAGGTGGAATCAAAGAGAAGCCATAGAGCTGCTGCTGTAGACAGACATGTTAGAACCTTGCCTGTAGGCCTGGTTCTATATTTACCTTGTGGTAAAATATAAAATATCAGAAATGGGTTAAATGAATATGTAAGAGCTAGCCAATAAGAAGGTAGAGATGATAGGCCAGGCAATGATTTAATTAATACAGTTTCTGTGTGATTATTTCGGGAGTCTGAGTGACTGGGAAATGAACAAGCGACATTCCTACTACAGATTGCAATTATACATAAGTGCATTGTTTCTTCTCTATGTATTTATACCACCAGGCAATTTAATTCTATAAATGAAGAATTGTAAGAAATTAATAACATCTAAAGCTAGAGCAGTTACTATATTCTGTAATGAAAGGTGAGTGAATGTGGTCTCTCTCAAAATACCTTTTGTATTCTCTCTATTCAGGCTTCTTACAATGATATGAGAGCATATGCCATTTTTACATCATAATTTGGATTTGAATAAATGGCATGCTCAGAATGGCATGCTATTTAGAACCTGTAAAGTGTTTCTTCTGAAATCTTAAAGCTTGGACCCCTGTTGACTATAGATACTAAAAGTGTGGGAAGTGAACAGTGGATAAGGTGGGCAATTGTGCCCCCAAAGTTAGTAGCTTTAAACATCTATTCTCTCTATCTCAGGATTGCGTGGGTGTGTGATTGAGTCAGTGCTCTGTGTGGTGTCTCTCCTGCAGATTTAATCAACATTGGGTGTGCTTTGCTAGCATGATCTTGAGCTTTCATTGGAATGGCTAGATATGTACAGCTCTGTTGGCCAGATTTCCTGTTACATGCTTTTGCAGCCCATCAGGGTATTTCACATTCTTACTGGCAGCTTATAATTCCCAAAGCTATATTCCAAGAAGCTGGGTCAAACCAGCATGAGGGGAATGAGGAGGTTAAACTCAGAGTCCTCTAGGATCATAGTGGGAAGCATAGCAATGAATTCGTAGCTTTTGTATGTCTATCTCTTGTAGAGATGGTAAAAGATTCTTACAAGTGTGTGTGTGTGTGTGTGTGTGTGTGTGTGTGTGTATGTATGTGTTCAAATTCAGAGCAAAGGTATAGACTTTACCTCTAGACTAATGGAAGGCTGTGTCTGTCTTGGAGATAAGAAAAGTTCACCAGGAGATTTCAAGGTAGTGAAAATGGAAGATGGAAGAACTTAATTCCAGAGAATTCAGGCCATTCAGGGCTATCCAGAAGGAGTAGGTCATGTAATGAGGGCTCCACCGCTTACCTGCTGTCAACAGGCCACCTAGGGGCCATCTCATGTAGCCTGCCAAACTCTTGGGTAGTTCAGGGTGGTGGAGCATGTTGACATCCCTGGAAAATAGCCTGGTCTGTGGCACACTTCCCAGAGCTGTCCAGCCTTGGGCTGAGGGCTTGAGTGGTAAAATGTGAAAGCTGTTTTAGGATTATCCAGGTAACCTCTAGCAATCCTTTCCTGGATACAAAACTCAGCCCCACAAGGCTGACAGGCTACAAATATTCATAGCTGCCCTGATGGCGGATTGTCCTGTAGCTGCTCAGTGGAGGGGTGCTCGCAGCTCTGCCTGTTTGCGACCTCTTGGTAAAGATCTTTCGAAGCCTGCTAATTAGTTCCAAAAGAATGTCTGTCTTTGGCTCTGCAGCTGGCTGTTTTCATGTTATGTGTTCTGGCAACAGGTGACGGACACGCCCATCCGTGTTTTCTGTTGTTGACACAAAGCACACACACTGGATCTGTCTCAGAACAGCTGACTCTAGACTGTGACATGTTGCCAAGTCAGGATCACACTTGTGCATCAGCACAGATGTGGATTCTTACAGTTGTTTCCTTCTAACAGAGTCTGTGCCTGTGGTGTCATTGATTAATGTAATATTGTATTAATGTGCAGTTGCAACACTCTGGGGCCTCCACGAGGTCTTCCAGCTAACATCAAAGAATTCTCCAAACTAAAGTTTTTAATAAAATACAGATTGTGGTATAAAATAATTATGGTGGTGATGATGATGATAAGCATCAACCAGGGGATTTATGGATAGCACCATGCTTAAGGCGTCAATTTTGATGGACTTGCCAATACAAATACAGTGAAATTACTATGTAGGTTTACTCTTCCAAATCATTTGACATTGTCTGCCTGTATTATTTATTTTATCTCTCTTTAGAGGAGCAAGGCACCAGGGCAGCGTTTGCCACACTTTTCTTCTCCTTTCAAAGTGTGTACTTGCTTTAGTTGTTTGCCCAGTGGTACCGTAAGATCCAAGAGGTTAGCGAAGGCTGGCATAGCCACGTGTGCAACATGCCATTGGCTGCTAAAATTAGAATTGAATTCTTCACTGTGCATTGTACGTGGCTGGCAAGCAACTCTCTTCCTTGCTGCACAGATGTAATGTTGGCAGGGTCCTTCTACATCTGATTTAAGTAGTCATAACTACCTTTTTCCCCCTCTTTCTCAGGGTATTTTTTAATCATTAACTATATTTTCCCTGTTACAAAAATCTTCAGCAATATTTTAAATGGATTCACTGTTGAAAATTTAGGTGAATCAAAACATCCTAGGTAAAAGACACTCAACTTTGTAAATGAAATGGTAACGGGCAGACTGCTCGCAAAAGGCATAGAGCCAGTGCTCTGTTCTTTTCATGGGTTTTTGGGGGTTTTCAAACATCTATTTGATAAGGAAATGTAAGAAAGCCTTTGCTTTTCCACTACAATTCCACCATGCCTCACAGTGACTTAGGTCTAGAAAATAAAGCTTTCATCAGAAAGCTTTTGAATTTCAAAGAAAGCAAAAGACCTGCCCCTACCAAAAAAACCCTGCTTAATTAAGAGAAAAAAAATTTAGCAATGAAAGTTTATGAATGAACATTTGTATAAATAATTTACAGCTAGCATAATAAAATCATTAAGTTTAAGCATGCAGAACATCATTTTGTGGGCTCTGCTAATAATGCCAATGGGGCATTATTTAAATGAGTTAGACTACTGATGTTGATAGTGTACCTTCAGAAGTCCGAGGCAGGTTGGTGTATAGAATGGAGATAAAGAGGAGGGAGCTCTAATGAACTCATGTCATCTGTGTCTGGCTGCCACTATCTGCACAAAACCAAGCCAGCCACAACCCTAGTGTAGAGGTGCTTGTGAAGTTCCAGCATTAAGCTAGGGAGCTCTTTCCAGCTGGCTGCTAGGAGAGAGTGAGTGTTCTTCAGGGATATGATTCCCGATAAGCTGCCCAAGCTCCAGTAGATGGTCCCACGCCCACTCACATCCAGGCCTCAGTAAGTGGACTGGGTAAGTTTTAAAAGAACATATGAAATTGGATGAGCAAGATAGTAAGAGGGTAAGGAAGGAGTTGGAGATTAGAGGGTCAAATTGATCAAATCCCAATATATATGCATGAAATTTTAAAATAATATTAACAACAATAGGGTGTTGAGCCACTGAGCTGATCAAAGGGCAAAGGTGCCTGCCACCAAGTGTAGTGAGTGGCCTTAGTGTCATCCCTGGGACCAACATGATGAATGGAAAGAGCACTACTGAGACCATTAGTCTGATCTCCATGCTTGTTCTGTGTCTTCCCTCCCCCAAACACACACTAAGTGAAATAAAACTTACTTTTCTAAAGAGAAGAGGGTGTTTCTCTTGTATTTTAGCACTTTTATACTTTGATACATTTGAGGGGGTTCTGTAAAATTCTTGTCAATCAAGGTGGACAGTTAACAATTAGGGTCTCTGTGGTAGGTGGTTGTTTCTCTTTGTGGGTGCAGGGTTCATAGTGTTACCATAATGTAAACCCTGAAGGTATTGCGGGGTGTGTGCGTCAGAACTCTACCCACATCTGTAGGAATTCTGTATTGGGTGTGCTCTCAAGAAACTTGTAGGCGATGTTACGCCCTCCCAGCTCTCTCTTTTGTGAAATTTTTTTCCTTTTTTCTTCTTTGCTCCAGAAATTCCATTGTATGACTCTCCTTTTTTTAAAACCACCATAGAATACCTTCCATGTCCTAATTACACAGTCCTCTTGTGTTTTTCTAGTGTTTGTATTCCCATAGTTGCAAATAAAAAGTATATTTTTAGTTTTAGAATTTTCCTTTCCATTAAAAAAAATCCCTGAAGATTTGTGGCACCACTGTTATTTCTGTTAATGGCACTGCTTCCATAGCAGCAAGTGACAGCTTTGCAGGAAAGCAACCATCCAAGTGAGCTATACCTTCGTGAAGGGGGTTTCAGTTTAATTCTCTTCAAACCATTACGGCACGCACGCGCACACACACACACCTTTGCCCCCTTCTAATTGTAGTTATGCATTTGATGTAATTAGCTAGACCCTTATATCTAGAAAATGACATCAGTTCTTTGGGTTCTCATAGCAGAAAAACAAAACCTTGGCTACTCTTGTTCTTGGCCATAGAATACAAAATAAATGAGTATCTATTGGCTTTTAATCCTGAGGGTAAACTCAAGGGCAGACTAGTGGGGAGTCAGAGACTATTTCCAGTTTTTCATAGCTTAGTTGGCTGAACATAGACCAAACATGGATGCACATGTTCATTTAGCTCAGAAGGCTTATTCTCTCAAAATCTGAGTAGATGGACTCTCTGCTTTAAGATATTATGTGTTTTCTTCATTCTATGGCAAAGTATAAGTGTTCATATGTCTAATTTGATCATTAGAAATGGAAAAGAGAATGGTATCTTGAGAAAACATGCTAACATATGCACTCCAGGGCATTTTGATCACATGGCTGCTGCTGCTGTTCAGAGCTGTTCCCCTGTACCTTGTCCTCACCCATTTCCTCAAAAATGAATGCCAGCATCTTCCTGCGGAGAGCTTGCAGTTGCCTGGAAAACACAGCCAAGAATCCATAGTGAAACTGATGTCTGTGAATAAGTGAAGCAGGGTGTCACACACACTGCCAGCAGTGTTGTATAATCAGGGGCAGCAAGGGTCATTGCAACTAGGTTTTGTTAGACTGTCAAGGCTTAACCCTTATGAGACCTTTTTAGGAACAGAAGGCTGTGATTCAGTGAGAAGAGAGGACTAGGATGCTTCAACTTCATCCAGCAAAATAGTAGCATCATAAAATCAAGCCTCCACTGCAGACATTAAAATTTCAACCCAGCACCTTCACGCTCACCAAAGGAGCCCCACAGAACCTACCAGAGCCCGTCCTTCACCTCTCAGATGCCTCTCTGAACTATTTTGGTTTCCCTAGCTCTGTTCAAACTTAGTCTTCTTTTCGGGAAAATGATTTCAGGTGAAAAAAATCCCCCATTTATAATTCAGGCAGATTGCAGAGGTGAGCAGAAATCAGGGTGGGGAAGCAGCAGCCGGAGGGAAGCTGTGAGGGAAGACAGGTAGGAGAGAACACCGCCATAGTCCTGCGCTAACTGCCAGCTCCCAGCTGGCCTCAGGAGCTCTCTCTGTATTGGGAATATTCAATTAATCTGCAAAGCTGAAAGCAACCATTTTGCCTCTGCAGCTCCTCCAGTAAATAAAACAGCTCGTGGGCTGGAGAGATGGCTCAGTGGTTAAGAGCATTGCCTGCTCTTAATATATATAGCTCTGGTTCATTATATATATATATATAATGAGAGTGAAAGTTGAAAAGGTGTTGCACACCTGTGACAATAGCACTTGACAGGAGAATCATGAGTTTGAGGCCAGCTTGGGCTTCATAGCAAGACCCTATGTCCAAAAAGAAAAAGTGAATTGTGAGTGAAATATACATTGCTAATCAGCTCTGGATTGTCCAGTAGGCCATGTGTAATCAGTGTCCACTATGATAAGAGTAAATGATGAGCCAGTGATGGTTTTGAAGATGAAAGAGGGTCGGGAATCAAAGGGCCTAGGTTCCCTGAAGATGTAGATGCAGGATGGAAAAAAAAGTTCTGTTCTAGAACCTTCACAAGAAACATGGTTCGGAAATCACTCTAGATTCATCTTATTGCAGCCTCTTTGGTTTCAACCTCCAGAACTTTGAGGTCACCAATTGCCATTGCGAGTTACAATATATTGCAGCAGTCATAGGAACTAAATGCAACCCTGCAGCTGACTTCCTTTGGAGCACTGTTAAAGATTCCCAGTTCACTAGCTACCTCGACATACTACATTAACGTGTATGTATTAACACACATTTGTGCGTGTGGTAACCAAAAGACAACCTCTGGCTCATCGAACAGACACCCACCTTTTCTTCCTTTTTGAGACAGGGTCTCTCGCTGTCCTTGGTGTTGTCCAGTTGGGAGATGGGCTTGCCAGTGAGCTCCGGGGAGCCTCCTTTCTCTGCCACTCCAGCATGTGATCAAGCTCTCTCTCCAGCCCATTCACTAGCTCCTCCAAGTCCTCCTCCTTCACACTCAAGGAAGGCAGTGTCTCGCTGTGCTCTCCTCTGTATCCCAGGCTCTAGGAACAGAGCTCTGCAGTACTGCTCTGTACAGTCTTCTTCAGTGTCCTGTGAATAATTATGCATGTGTATGAGTGATTATCGATCCACTTCCCTCCCTAGGGCTTCCACAAATACACACACAGGAAACAAACAAACAAACAAACAGAAAATTAGTGAAGGACCAGGAACCAGAAGAAGTACATGAAAGTTTCAGAAAATATCAATTATCAAACAATTAAAAAGCAAACTTCCTGTGTGCTTGATAGAGCCTTGTGATTGGGAAGAATGTAAACAGTGGAATGAGGTGGCTTTTCTACAAGAAGAAGACTAGTGGTGCCCAACCACAGAGAGCCATTCACTTCCTTTTTAGGGTGATTTACCATAGTGCCTCAAGCCAATTTTTATCAGGAGATAATAAAAATGAAATTAACCTGTTGTAATAAATATAAGAAACTGGACAAAACAGAGAAGCTAAATAGAGCATTTATTGTGAATTTAAATCCATGTGGCAAACACATGCCATTGTTATGATTTTCAGTGTTTTTTTCTCCTATAAATATTAACAAACATTTCCATTTCACTTAGGTATCAAAAAGCATCCATTTCTAAATATCTGGTTGGTTCCTTCTTAATTTGGTAGTCTGTGTACAGCTTTCCTCTCCTCTACCTCCTTTAGACAAGGTCTCCCTGTGTAGCCCAGGTTGGCCTCAGACTCAGGATTCTCTTCCCCCAGCCTTCTGAATGTGAGGAACATGTATGGGTAATTTCAGAGGTGCACATCTGAGCCTGGAAGATCTTTGCTTTAACCCTATCCTTGCTTTTAAATATGTTTGTCACCCACAAATATAAAGTGTAGCTCAGCGGTGGGCAACGAATGTAGCTGTAATCCCAGTGGATGATCGGAAGGTTGAAAATGTTCTGTCCTCAAGGACTTTTGTTGTGCCTTTTTGGTCTTTACATGTGTAGATACTTAGCATTACATTGTAATGACCTAGAGCATTCGCTTCAATAACAGAATGTACATACCAACATTCCTATATGTGTTTCTCAATACAATGTAGCTTCTATAAAGAAGTCATTTATGCTTGTTTAATACTAGCAGGTTTTTTTTGTTTGTTTTGTTTTGTTTCCTGGAAGAAGATAGTATTGGTATATATTGTGTCTGTCCTCTACTGCTGAGCTACTCTCCCAGTCCTCCTCTTGTTCATCGTTGGTGTACTGAATCCATTAGTGTAGAGGCAACGGTAAGGCTTTTACTGTCTAGCCAGGAAAAAGACAGAAATGGTCAGTAATAGGCAGGATTTTAAATGCTTTGAAAATGTATTGTGTATCATAGTAAATGAGGGGTAGTTTATAACTGAAACTGAGCTTGAGAATCAAAGGGTATCTAGAACGATTTTTCTGAGATGAAAATTGCAAGAATAACCCAAAATTAAAATACTGTAAATTTTTGTTGACTTATAAGCTTTAACGAAGGGAAATGAGGATCTCTATGGCTCCTTGCATAAATGATGGAAGGTGGACTATAATCAAATAGAGAGTTGGAATGATAGAGAAATCGACCTTTTAAAAAGTGTGTTTGAATAAGTGCCACAGCACTAAACAAAAGAATAACAAAATATATGCTTGATTTTTCCTATGAAGAGACTTTGCCAAATCCTAATAAAATCCTCTTGATGTCGTGCCTCAGAAAGCAATGGAAGGGAAATGCTTCAGCGTTTTCCTACACTAATGCCACTAGGGTATGTGACTGCCAAAGCATGCAAATAGGACTGGCTGGGTTGGATTTATGGGTGACAGGTTGAGTCTGGAATGTTCATTGCTCTTGACATGCCTCAGAAAGAGCCCTGGTCTTGGGCTCAGAAGACCTCGATACAAGCTCTGTTCCACTGCCCAGTGCCTGTGAGAGCAGAAGTGAAGCACTCCAGTGTTCTGATGCCCCGGTTACTCTGTCTGAAGGATCCTTAGTGAGACTGTGCGGATTAGATTAAATCCTGGGTCTTACTATCAGTTGTATCTCTTTACTTAGCTATTGGGGAATAGATCTCATGCAATGATATATATAGTCCCACTTTAACTTAAGTGCAAGGGCACAATGTGTGGTAGTGGCACATTGAAATCTTCCCTGTCTTCCTACCTGCTGCTCCACCTCAGCCCTCCCCACTGACCAGAATGATCCTTCTGAAACACTGATTACACAAGTCTATCCACAAGAGCCTTCAGTGGATGCTTATTAATACCCAGATTAAATGCAAGTCTTTGTGCTAAATTCGCTTCTGTCCTGGGAATGGTCTTTGATATATCAGTCTGACTCCCATCCCTCCATTACACACCACAGCTATCTGGGATTCATATATTTATGCTTTCAATCTCTTCAGTCTTCTATACATGCTGCTTCCTAATATTAAAATATATATATGCCTCTCTTTCTTACCCCACCGTCTCCTCCCAACTGTTTCTTCAGCATACAATGTCTCACACTTTTCTTACCTGTGTTCTCTGTTGGATCAGGAGGCATAGCTCAGAGAACATTCCTCCCCTGTCCCTACACACAACTATCCCATATTTACAAGTCATGCTCCTATGTTGACTCAGGACCGTCAGAGGACAGAAATCAGAGAGGACTACACTTTATGTTCTTCCCCCTGTGCGTGGATCATGGTGGATTCTCAGTTTGTCCCATTGAAGGAGTTAACTGCTCAGTCGCTGACCTGTACCTTACTGGTTAGTATGCACGAGTGATGAGCACTAGACAGAAGGAATCATACTTAGAATACAATTCTTCCTTCTTTAAAAATTTCTGCTCCCAAATGGAAAGGGTATGGGTTACCCATAAATCTTGCTACTTGTGACATCACAAACCAGAATTGTAACAAAGTTTGCTGTGGGCCTAATTCAACATCTACTTTCTCCTTTCTCCAGAACAATAGATTCCTATTTTTAGCTGAGTGTGTAGTCATCAAGAATAAAGCTAACCAAAAAACAATGTCTTTATATCTCTTATGCCCTTTTCAGTGAGACACGGCAAATTACTAGGGTGCTGTGGCAAACAAAATTAAAAGGAGGTTTTATGGAATCACCAGGAAGGCCAATTAATGGGGAGTTGACTGTCGGGGAGAAGGAAAGGACCCCCAAACCATTTAGTGGCCCCGATGTGACCTATGTCCCTGCCCTCTGTATTTCCTCATATGAAACATAAATACACAAATAAATACACAGTGTAAGACAGTGATTAGCTGTTTTTTTTTCCTGTAAAAAATCAGATACTAAATACTTCAAGCTTTGCAGACCTCACGGTTTCTGTCCTACCTGTCCACCTTGGTGATAGTGCAGGAACCATGTAGACGATGCAGAGATGAAGAGGTGACTGCTGAAACAGACTTGTAATTAAAAGGCAAGTGGCAGGCTGGATTTTCCCCACCTGCTATTATTTGTTGATCCCCGATCTGAGGCACTGTGACCTTAAGTCATTTTGGTGGACGGGTCACCTTCCCCAACTCTAGTGAATACATCTTATTTGTTAAGATGAAGCTTGATTTAAAATAGAGAAACTGGCAGTTTTCTAGTTTCTTTTCTTTTTTCCCTCTTCGGTAGACTTCTCCTTTCTCCCATTCTGTCCAGAGTTCTGACATGCCTGTGTGAGAGCCCTTTGATTATGAAGACCAGCTGAATCAGGTCCAGGGCTTCTTTGGGTTTCTCTGAGTTCCATTGTGTTCCTTTCAGAGGATTCCTGCAGAATAATGAATGGGGAAGTCATCAGGTGTGTGGACAGGGAAATGGAGGACAAAAGGCTCATCCTGTGAGAACTCGATGAAAAGCACCGTGCTGAGAGGCCTTAAAACCTGTTTGAATTATGTGACCAAACCCTAGGCTGACAGGATTACACTTATTACTCTCTTCTCTGTTACCAGGGAGATTGTACAAGGTGAATTGATGTTTAGCAGCAGGGCAAGATCTGCTTTTGGAGATTCTTTTCAGCAAAGACTTTGTCTGATGTTGTCAGGATTGCCACGGACCGGCTCAGGGGAGCCCCTCAGACCGTGGGAGAATCAGGGTCTTGATACCAGGAAGGCACAAGTTAGGCGAATGACAGACAGACAAACACACAAGAAAGTGGTTTGAATCTGCTGCAATTTTACTGAATTCATATTTTCATTATATATAATATTCAAACAAAGAACAGAACCAGAAGCTCACATGTCATAAGTTGGCACAGCATGAAAGCTTTTTTAGTTACAAAAATGATGAGCAGGTGTTAGACATAACACATCCTGGGAAGGGAAACTCTTGTCCTTGGGAAAAAACCTCAGGCCAGTAGGTACATCTTATCTACGAATAGAAAGTTTCTTTCCCATAATTGCTCTTCTGGCCCTTCTTCTTTTTTCTTAACCCTTTATCTCTTCTAGTGACTCTCTGCATCTGCTGAAATATACTTGTTTATACTTTCTTATATAGCAAGCACCATGGGGGTTGGGACCTAGCAATTCTATCCATAAATGATAGAGTTAAGTAATTCTGCTCTTGTTCCTCATATAATACAAATTTATGATTGTCATCCTCATGTCTTTCCTGTGAATGAGGTCATTAGTGACTCAGTTGTACTCCTGGGTGGCTCCCACCAAATATTCCCTATTTAACTTAACTACTCATGAGCCTTACGTGTTAGAATACTTAAACTTATAAGGGAAATTTCCCTAGTCTCCTTTATTCCTAGAATGGGGGTTTTCTAATAACATCTGGATTTTAACCTATGTTTTCCTTTATTATATCAGTCTATACTTAGGAAAAATTCCTGCTACTGATGTAACTATCTAAACTATTCCCCTAATAGATTTCTTAATGCTTACAACCAGACTTTGCACAAGGGCTTGAAACACTTGGAGACATCTCGAGTACTGGATTAATATCAAAGTTATAATTATCATTTCCAGGAACATCAAGGGGTTCTCTGGTAAGATTATGTGTTTGACCACGTACAGTAAAATACATTATTAGGAAGAATAGCAAAGGCAGCTGACCATCTATGATAGCCGTGAGAACAAGATCCTCCATTCAAGTTCATGACTTGAGCTGATTACCTCAGAACGACGGAAGTATAGCCCGAAAGAACAAACCTCCCCTTACTATCCCATGTTGTTACACAGGCAACACCGCCATGGGTGTGGCACAGGATGCCTTTGGTTCTCTGGTTTAGCTCATCCATAAGAGCAGAACAATGGAGAGCAGAGTGGGAATAGCAAATGCCAGCTGACACGTGGTGAGAACTAGACCTTGGGATGCAAATGGACTCTGGGGCTGCATCTGCATTTTACTAACATTGGTAAGGGCTTCCTCACCTCTGTCATCTCCAGGTACATGGGAATAGGTGAAAGGAAGTGGCCACTACCAATAGAATCATTAATTAAAGAGCCACTATAGCAGCCATCAGTGGCTCGTCGCTATATAGTACTACACACATTAGCTTGAAATGCTTTTATTCATTTTATTAATTACGTATATGTATATATATACATATGTTAAATATTTTTTTCCTGGCACAAAGCTTGAATGAACTTGTTAGTGGAATACTTGATTGATTCCCCCTACAAAACTTCTACATATTTTGTTGGCAACACTTTAGGAACTTATTAAGCCTTTAGACTCCATTATATCATATAATCCCAGCTTTCTGCTTATTATCTTAATGATGTCTGGAGTCAGTGTCTTCTGCCTATAGATAGAAACAATGGTTGAAAAGGAAATTCCCAGGGAGGGGGATGTGGAGAAACAGGAAATAGAGAATCTGGAATTGATAGTGTAGACTAGGTTGAATGCAAAGATGTCGTAACATCCAGAATGTGGTTCTGGCAGCATACAGCACCTAGTGAACCACTTAGTTCAGGACAGCCAAGGTCACCTGCTATCAGCTGGCCATCCAGGGCCAGAGTTTGGGTGACAACCACCATAGAAGACAAAGGGGGCTATGAGGAACGTGCAGCTCAAATCCAACTGCGCTTGGTTAAAGACGGAATAGAAATCCAGGAATTTTTAAGGCCCTTTAAGGAAGACAATTTTAAAATGTGGCCTTGAAACAGAAGCATCCAACCCCAAATCATCCAGACCCAAACAACCCTATCGCGCGTTTCACCAAAGTGTGCGGCCAAGTCCCATTCTCAGTTGACCTCAGGATCGCCAGGTCTCCTGAGAGAAGCAGAGCTAGGTGCTGAAGGAGACTGGGGATGCTGATGTGAGCCCCTCCTCCACAGTGAGCCCCTCTTGCTCTCAAACTTGGCAGTTTTTTCCCTCTTTATCTCATCACCTGGAGAGGAAAGCAGTTGCTCCATGTTGGTGGAGATGCCAGGATATCACTTGTTCTTTAATTGCAAACAGTGAACTTTAGCCTGTTACAAGGTATTTGGCTGTGTTAGTGGATGTTTGAGTCCTTGCCAGCCAGTTGGTTAGACCCTTTGTAGGTCTGCTTTATTATTTGCTTTCAATGTGAATAATGTTTAGGTGTTCCCTTAGCTCATTTACAGAGGAGCTCTTATTTATGTGAAACAAGACCGCCATGAGCAGGGCACAGTAAATCTCCAATCTTACCATTCATTATAAGTCTCCATCTAAAATAAACTAGTTTATTGAATTAACAAATCATCACTATTAGCCAGCTGCTAAAGAAATATAACAAGAGCAATTGTCCATAAAAAGTTCTCGAGTGTATTTGTTCTTTATCTCCAGCTTTTTCCTTTCTTTCCCTTCTGCTGCTGCTTTATTTTCTGGATTTCTCTTTTCGCTTCTATTGTTACTATTTAAAAGGCAGCAGAGTGCAATTATAAGAAAATAAAGAAAAGGGAAACATTACCTACTATTTCATCAGCGTGACCATTCTGCTGTTTCCTTCTGGATCCTTCCACGCTCTTTTACTCCTAAGCATTTTGTTAAATTGGTTGCTGGTGATTGACTTTTTAAGTTTAGCTCCTCACATACATTTTGATCTCTTAGTGTTTCCACAGATTCCTTTCCTATGGTTGTATGATATTCCAAAGAACACAAGTATCAAGTTGTAAATATGAGTTATTAAAGGATACAATTCCTACTACATTGAGCTCCTAGAATACACACGTCTTTTATTGAACTGAATTTTTTTCCTTTTTTAAAATTGATTTTACTGAGCTATACATTTTTCTCTGTACCCTTCCCTTCCCCTCCCGTCCCCTTCAACCCTCTCATATGGTCCACCATGCTCCAAATTTACTCAAGAGATCTTGTCTTTTTCTACTTCCCATGTAGAATAGATCCATTTATGTCTCTCTTAGGGTCCTCATTGTTGTCTAGGTTCTCTGGGATTGTGAGTTATAGGCTGGTTTTCTTTGATTTATGTCTAAAAGCCACTTATGAATGAGTATGTATGATATTTGTCTTTCTGGGTCCAGGTTACCTCACTCAATATGTTTTCTAGATCCATCCATTTGCCTGGAAATTTCAATGTCATTATTTTTTTTCATGCTGTGCAGTACTTCATTGTGTTAATGTACCACATTTTCCTCATCCATTCTTTGGTTGAGGGGATTTAGGTTGTTTCCAGGTTTTGGTTATGACAAATAATGGGGCTAAGAACATAATTGAGCAAATGTCCTTGTGGTATAATTTAGCATCCTTTGGAGATATACCCAATAGTGGTTTTGCTGGGTCTTGAGGAAGGTTGTTTCCTAATTTTCTGAGAAATCGCTATACTGATGTCCAAAGGGGCTTTACCAGTTTGCAGTCCCACCAGCAATGCAGGAGTGTTCCCTTTTCCTCACATCCTCTCCAGCATAAGTTGTCATCAGTGTTTTTGATCTTGGCCATTCTTACAGGTGTAAGATGGAATCTCGGAGTTGTTTTGATTTGCATTTGTGTCATGGCTAAGGATGTTGAGCATTTCCTTAAGTGTCTTTTAACCATTTTAGATTCACCTATTGAGAGTTGAACTTAATTTTAAAGAAAATAATCTTACCTAATCTAAAACTGTGATTTTAAAGATCCTGATGTATGGAACTTTCCTTATACTTTTGATTACTTAAGATACATTCTCAGAAGTGGGATTACTGGCCACATGGTCTGGCAATGTTTATAGCCCAGTGTGTATTACCAAACTGTGTTCCAGCAGGACTATACTGTCCCCTGACACCCTCTGTCATGCATGAAGCTACACTCCTCACACCCCTACCAACATTCATATAAATGGGAGGAAGAAGCATGGCTCATTTAGCGCTCCCCACTTCTATTGGGTATATTGCTAGCTGCATCTTCTGGCTCATGAATTCACTGCTCTTGAGAAACTTGAATGAAAGGCACAGAGTATGAATGTCGTAATGTGGGTTACCAGGATGGTCTTCTGTGGTCGTTTGCATTGTCACCAAAGGACAGTAGCTTAGACGACTACAGGCAACTCATCTGGGAAGCATGATAGAATGCCCTTTTTAAATGTCAATATTACTTTTTGTGATCAAAAGCACAAGATATATTTTCTCCATTGTTACAATTCTTTTCCAAAAAGGAGAGTTGCTACCAAATCTCCTGCCTTATTTCTTGTCCCTAAAGCAAGTGTTTAACACATCTTTTTATTCTTTGCAAAATTCATTATCTCTTTAACTCTGCTTTTAAAGTCTTAAAATGAGTGGCCCTCCTCTAAACTTGAGTTTAAACAGAACATAAACTATTCCCATATTCCAAGTTATTGGTTCCTGTTTGGAGGACCCCGTTCTCCACATTTGAAAATCATGGCTGTTCTTATATTCCTAAACTTCTGCTACTTTCTTGCCTAAGATTCTGGAGTGTTCTCTCAGCAATTTTCATCCTTAATTTCCCCTCAAGTGGGAAAAAGCAAGGCAACATTTTTGTAATCTTTCTATAAACTACTCTTGTTCCTTCAAGCCTCTCGTAACTGAAACATCTCCTGATTCTGATGAAGCTTCTGTGAATTACAAGACACTAGAAACAAGTCTTTCTTTTGCTGTAAAAACTAATGAGATAGAAGTGGTTCTCGGGAGAACATCAGAGCGCAGGAAGATGTGTCTGTGAAAGACAGTACATGCTGACGAACACAAAGTTGAGCGTTAAGTTCCCTAACTCTCAAGATCAAAATAGACATTGTTACATCACAAAGCACAGCACACGGAGAAGGTGGGAGTCAGGAGATCTGCTAGTTTCACCTCAGCTCTGGTTAACTAATGACCCCGAGCAAGCTTGAGGGTCAATTAGTGACTTTCAGTTGTTGGGCTTTTTGTGTGTTTGTTTGCCTTTTAGCAGCACAACTCAGTGTTCTAGTGAAAAATAAAACACAAAATAGACATCTTTGGAACTCCCTTGGTTGAAATATGAACCAGAGATCTGGAGTCCTGCCCTCCTTGCCTCCCCTAACCCTCTGTTCCTCGGGACTTCTAAGGCTGCTCCAAGAAACCTTCAAACATCTAGTCATGATGTGAAAATTGAATCCCATCAGACCAACATAATTTCCAAGTCTAAAACTTGTATGTGCTGCTTGTTAAAATATAGTCAGGCTTGGGCTTGCGTTGAGCAGGTGAGATAAACAAGTGGCATGGAGCCCTTCCTGTGTAGCAAGGCCTGGATGTGGATGTCACAGGTTGGAAAAGCAGTGGCCTATGCCTGGCTTTACTTTACAGGGGACATCAATAAATCATGGAAGCTTTTACAAAGTATGACTAATGACTCAATGGTTCCTCTGTACTGCGAACTCTGCTACCAATCATCTCTCCTTTCCTGACCTTCTTCCCTTAGCCCTTGCCACCAGCTGCATCATGGACTACTCATTTCTACACAGGACACACAGTTGCAGCAGGGGCCGGGAATTGTGGTCACCAGGCCTTTGCTGCTCTCCTCCAGAGTGCCTCAACGCTGGCCCTGCTCTTACAGGTTTTCATGCATAATGCCTTCTAAGAGACATTGTTTCATCTTGTTCACAGCCTTAGCGACTGTCGATGAATTTAATTCACTCGTCATATTTGAATATTTTCTGAATCCCTCTGCACACACCGAAGTGTGAATCCATGAAGAACAAAGGTTTTAGCTGCCTTCTCTATCACCTGGCACCTTGAAAAATGCCAAACTCATGCTTGATGCTTTGTAAGTACCTAGAGAGTGAGACAGCAAAACAGAGAAGTAGGTATTACTGTCTCTATGGTGCAGGTGAAGACAATGGCGCATCTAGAGATTGCCTGACAACTGAAAGTCACAGCATCTGTGAATTTAAGAATCTGGAATCAAAGTCACGTTTAACCTAAGAACAGACCTTGACTGCCATGTGGCCTCTCATGCATCCATTCTCAACCATCATTGATGTCCATAGCTACCTGATGGAACACGAATAAATTACTGACTGCTTTTGCCATGCCAATCACTGCTCGCTGTTGGAGCACCAGGAGCTCTCTTTGACCAGCTGTAAATCATACTTCCTCTTAGCTTCAGCAAACTCAACATTGGACAACTCTCATTTTCCCAGGGTTCTTTCCTCCCCTGAGCCAAGGTTTACAATCATGCTTCCCTCGTTTAGTCCTTGTTAGGGGAGTTTTCTTGGGGAATCGCAATGCATAATGCCACCTCACACCACATAGGGGACCTGTGGCAGACCATAAGAATGGTTTTCTTAACATCCTATTTGGAAAACCGCTCAGTTTTTACTGGGATTGAATGTAGGTATATGGTGTGGTACGACTGCCGGGGACAGGGGTGACTCAAATGCAATGGCATTTTCAAAAGTCCACCCCAACATGGTTGACACTCACAAAAGCTCTTTGGGAAAAGCTCTTCGCATGACTGGCAGCTTGACAATGGGCAGGCTGGAGAAGCCCCTCTCGCCTGTGTTTTGGTATGTCTCCTCCTCCAGCACCTATGTTCTGCTTCTATACAGTTCAGCTGGCCCTGGTGATGCCTCTAAGCTTCAGCTTTCCTAGACATGCTGAGTTTGTTTACATCTAGGGTTTCAGGAGTCTCCCTGTTCCTCCCTGGAGGGAATGTTTCAATTCTGAGGAAATTGCTTCATGGCACTGACGCCATTTTATCACTCCAAAATAATGCAGTGAACTCTTTCTAGCTCCCAAGTTGAAGTGAAATGCATGAGAGTAGGACCAAATGGCTCTATTGTCCCTTGCGATAATATCTTCACCCCCTACGTATGTTCCCGTTCTAGCCAATTTTCTGTTGCTATAACTGAATACCTAACTGAGTAATTTATAAATAAGTCGATTAATCTCATGCTCATTGAAGATGAGATGTCCAAGCACATGGCAGTCGTGTGGCAGAGAGCATTCCACGGTAGAGTTAGAGTCACGGCTCAGGTCTCTGTTCCTCTCATCACCGATGGCATCTGAAGGCCTCTTCTAGTTTGGTTTCTGCTGTTGTGATGGAAAAGTGACCAAAGGCAACTTGAGGAGGAAAGCAGTTGTTTCAGAATACAACTCCAGGGTTGCTGAACTTCTGTCACTGACAGAAGTTGGGGCAGGAGCTCAAGCAGAGGCTGAGATAGAGACCCAGGAGGTTCACTGTCCACTGGCTTGTTCCTAGGCTCACAGTCAGCTACTTTTCCTCTATAGTGCAGACCTGGCTGCCTCAGCATGGTGCTCCCTGTAACAGTCTGGATTGTCCTCCATCAGCTAGCAGCCAAGATTCCCTCAAACACGCCCACAGGTGAGTCTGATTGGAGGCAGGTAACAGCTGAAGCTCCCTTCTCTCAGATGTGTCAGGCTGACAACCAAGATTAGCCAGGGCAGTGCCTCAACTCAGTGGGCCTTATCAAGTCCCAATTTTCTTTCAATGACCTCACTTCAGAACATAACCTCACCTCCACACGTAACTTTGAGGACTTAGCTTCTCACATGCACTTTGCCAGAGATACATAAATCCCATGCCCTTTCCCCGGATAGTTTCTTGACGAAATGTGAATTCCATCATAATTAGGATCATATTTTTATACTTCTTAGCCACATGGTACATTAAAGAGGTCCAGATCATTGCAGTAGGATGAAAATTAGAAAATGCTTAGTAAGAAAGGAAAGGACTCTCGGTACCCCTTCTATCAACTCCCTCAGCATTTACAACCAATTGGGTTATTAATTATTAGGGAACATGCTTCATAAAGCAGTCTGTAGAATTTTGGTTCCAGCTTTAAAACCTATTCATTATTCTTTTAAAATTTATGTATATAAATAAATTTTCTGTTGCTGTAACTGACTATCATGTCTATTTGTTTATTTTGTGTGTGTGTGTGTGTGTGTGTGTGTGTTCATGCTCACATGCCATACTACCTGTGCAAAGGTCAGAGGACAGCTCTGGGGGATTGTTCTTCCCTTCCACTGTGTATACCAGGGACAAAGCTCAGGCTGCCAGGCATCTCAGTGGCCCAATTCACTGTTATTCTTATCTCTGAGAGTTGGGGGGGGGTAAGAAAATTGTTGGTCCAGGGTCAGGGGCCTCTGAGTTTTATTACAGCTTCAATTCTGTCACCGTCTGCTTTTCTGGTAAATGGAATCGACCTTTCCTGGGCCCTAGTTCTGTCGATTGTCACACCACATGGGTTGTTAAAAATTTCTTCCAATTTGAGACTTGCAGCTTCTGACTTAGCCCTCTGAGAACAATGCCCATATAGAATCCTCCTGACAGAAAAGCAGTTGGTCTCCCCTTTCTCCTTTCACTGCCAAGTGTAATGAGTCGGTATGGAAAAAATATTCTGCTGTGAAAAGGTTCATTCAGCCTTTTCTTAATAGATCAAGTGGTTGGTATTTCTGCTGGCTGCTGAAGTCCATTACAAATCACGGTCTGGAGAAAGCTGCAAAGCAGCTCCCAGCCTCCCTGCTGAATTTGGATACATCCTTGGGTCCTGCTCTGCAGCTCATCCTTAACAACTGACCAAATATTTACTTTGCTCAGTACGGAAAAGGGTAACATTTTCCAAAATATTAAGCTAGGTTGGAGTCAGAACACAGACAATGAGGCAAAAAGTTGGACCTCTCTTCCAAGTCATCTTGTTGAATCATTTTCCAGAGTGCCATGAAGCCCAGCCTTTGTGGGTGCATGTGCTCCATTGTCATTCTGCAAAAGGCAGCAGCGGCCAGCCAGCCTCTGCCTGACTCACACCCTGGAGTGTAAACCAGTGGCTTGGGGAGTGAGGTCCCTGGACCAGGAGCACTGGCATTTCCTGGTCCCTGGTTAGAGACAGATGTTCTCAGGGACCATCCTGACCAATTGAGTCAGAACCTCCTGAGATGTGATTCAGCCATCAAGGCCATCATCATGACGATCTGGGAGATTAGGTTCAGGTTTGAGAACCTTTGCCTCGCAGGGGCTTATTTCCTTTCAGCTTATAGTATGAAGTAATGACAAGAGTTATAACTCAAGTTCTCGATAAGAAAGTCGTTTTTTTCCAGTGTAAGTTCGAAGGCATTGCTATTCATTGATTTATTGGTTTTCCTGAAACTAAACTACAAACCCCAGGCTAGCCTAGAACTCATAGCAAGTCTTCTTAGCTTCCTAGGTGCTGGCATGACAGGCACAAAAGCAGTGCATCCAATTTCGGTATTGCTTTTTAAATGTTTTCCCTACTTTGTTCCTCTGACTTTAATTCACTTTCCATCTTCACTGCACATCTGTGACAACAGCATCTCAGTTGTCCTCATCTGTGCTTGGACAATAAAAGCACTTCATTTTGTCTTATCCCACCTGGAAGATGCTAGTGGTGTTGATAGGAGCTTCTTGCATTCTTTATATGCCTGATTCTATATCCTAGGATGAAAAAGAGGGCAAAATGGACTGAGTATGGCTTAGATTTTCTATTAGTGGTACTTCTAATTACTCTAAGTAAAGAACTTGCAATTTCTTATCAATCAGATTATCAGAAAGTATTCTGTTTGTGAACTTTTATTAAGAAATGAGCTCCTGAGTATTCAAGATGGCTAAGCAGGTAAAGGCACTTGCTATCAAGTTTGATTAATTGAGTGCTGTCCCAAGTACCCGTGTGGAAGGAGAGAACCAACTCCTTCAAGTTGTCCTCTGGTCACATGATTGCTGTGGCATGCACTCTGTTGCATGGTACATACAAACACACATGCACTAAATAAATAAATATAAATATTTTTCAGAGTGTGCTTCTGCTAGGCATGGTAAGAAACTCCTGTGATGTGGGAGTCCCCTCTGTATGCTGTGAATACCATTGGTTAATAAAGAAACTGGCTTGGCCTATAGCAAAGTTGAACTTAGTTAAGTGGGGAAAGATAGGCTGAATGCTAGGAGAAAGAGGGTGGAGTCAAGGAGAAGCCATGTAGCCCTGCTAAACACAGATATTGGAAACTTGCCCGTAGGCCACGAACCTGGTGGTAAAATATAAAATACTGGAAATGGGTTAATACTAGATGTAAGAGCTAGCTAGCAATACACCTAAGTGATTGGCCAAGCAGTGATTCAAATAATATAGTTTCTTTGTGATTTGGGGTCTGAGCTGCCGGGCAGCCAGGAAACAAACAAGCGGCCTTCTTTACAACCCTCCTACAACTTTAGAATTCAAGAGGTGGAAGCAGGGGTACCATGGGGATTTAGAGCTGATTACATAGTGATATCATTTCTAAAAAATAACTAAAAGAGAAAGGCCATCATTTTAGTACATGTGTTATGTCCGCCTCATTATAGGGAAGATAAACCTTCATTGTCACAGACAATTCTTCCTTACCCTCCCCGGTGTCTCCTGCTTGTTCTTGACTGCTCTATGTGCCTCACTGCTGCAGGCATCAGAGTCATGCCCTTTGTCCCATGGTTCATGTGTGATGATGTCATTTGATCCAAGGGCTTCACTTCCCACATCTGTTCATGTAGAAAGCTCAAGCATCTTCAATAAGACTGTGACTTCGCTACTGAGCTCCAGCCAGTGTCTCCAACTGCTTGAGTGTTTTTCCAGAGCCTTAGAGACCACACCTTCAACCAGGAGGTACCATCCTCGTATACCCTTTTTCCTCCCTATGTCCCTATATGCTACAGGTCACAACCACCCACTTAAGTAGAAGCTGATAGAAAGTTCATAGGTTTAGGAAGAGTGTAGATCTGGAGTCATATCTACATTTTACCACCAACCAGACACACGCCATTATATAACTCATTTGGCAGAGCCTCAACTTCTGGATATGTAAGCTGGTGGATCATTTTGTAGAAAAAAAGAATGTGTGGTACTAAGGTATAGCTCAGTGGTAGAGTGCTTGCTTTGCATGCTGGGTTCAATTCCCAACACTGCAATGAAGAAGTAAGTTAGTAAATAAAATAAACATGCTTCTCTAATATACTATCCAAACCAGAGCACATTGAGGGTGAAAGTGCCCAGATTGGTAGTTATCCCATGGCATACATTTGACCTGTATGAAGGCAAGCAGTGGTGCTCGCCTTGTGGATGGTGCTGTGCTATGTGGAGGGTCCTCCATAAACAGTCTTTCCTTTTCCCTCCCTCCCTGCTCTGACGGTGTTTGTCTCCAGACTTTTCAGGTTCTTCTTCTGTGTCAGTCTTCCCAAAGGACCCTGTCTCCACAGCCTCAGCACCTGTTCCTGAGACAGCAGTGGTGTGTGTCCACCTGGCTCCTTGTTTCCCTTTTCCTTCTAATGTTTCTGTGTACTGTTGTCAGATTGATCTTCTGAAGCTCCATCTCTTAATCCATCCTCTGCCTCTAGATCCCTTGATAATTCTCATGGCCCACTTCAAACAGCGGAAACTTCCCAAGATGGTATTTCAGTATCATCCCTTGATATAACTTAATTCAGCTCAATTCCAAGGACTGTTCTTTCTACCTTGTTCTTGGCAAATACAACCATTTCCTACCCACCTTGTCTCCTCTGTATCGTTCCCTAGATGCTTTCCATGATGGGTGGAGTCTTTCTCTCTGCCTTCATCTGTTGTTCCCTCTTGCTGAAGTGTGTTTTTTCCCAGTCTCCCTTTACCTCCAGATTTTTCTAGCAGTGTTTTCTTCATAGCCTAAGTGTTGATACTCTCTCATTTTTGTTATAATCAGGTTTATGCCTTAGACAGCACATAAAAAAGAGATGCTAGACAGTAAATGTATGGACTTGTGCATATTAAACTGAGATAATCCTAAATAATAGGAAGTATTGTTGAATTAATGAATAAATGATTGAACTGAATGAATGCTACTTCTATCTTACCAATAATTGAATACTGCCATTGCTTTCCCAAGTAAAAAGCTTCCTAAAGAATATAACAAGAATTCTTATCTTACTTCTTTACAACATTAAAACTACAACAATAGCTCTCTATCTTCCTGTCCTCTCTCTCGGAGAGGCAGCTGCTGACTCTCCTCTCTCCCCTCTCCCCCTCTCTCTCATTCTCTCTCTCTCTCTCTCCTCTTCTTCTCCCCTTCCCCATTCCCCCTCCATAATCCACCTAATAAATGTTCAACTTTACTCTAAAAAAAACCTACAACAATAAAAACAAATAAAACAAAATGCCAAAACTATAAATTAATTAGGCTGGAGAAATGATCTAGCAGTAAAGAGAGCAACAGAACCTAGCTTTGTTTCCAGTACCCCATCAGACAGCTCAAAATCACCTGTAACCTCAGATCTGAGAGGTTCTGAAGCCTCTGACCTCTGTGGGCACCAATACCGCCACCCCCCACATACACACAAAGTTAAAAAATAATAAAATAAATATTAACATACAACTTCTCTTAGCCATGGTTTAAAACTATTAATGTAGTGCGAGTAAAGTTCGGAAACTATACACAACACTTCTCTACATATCTACATTATTATTCGCCTTATTTTCTCCAAAGGAGAAAATTATTTAATAATAGAATGGATCAGTTGTAAATTTTGCATACGCACGTGGTAAAAATTGGGTGTTCTCCTACAGATTGGTATTGGAGCACTCTTAAAATTGGTCTTGAGCTGGAAAGATGGCTGAGAAGGTAAAGGTACTTGTGGCTCAAACCTGATCACCTGAGTTCAGTTGTAGGCACCCCTGCAAAGGTGAAAGTAGACAGCTGAGTTCAGTTGTAGGCACCCATGCAAAGGTGAAAGTAGACAGCTGAGTTCAGTTGTAGGCACCCATGCAAAGGTGAAAGTAGACAACTGAGTTCAGTTATAGGCACCCCTGAGTTCAGTTGTAGGCACCCCTGCAAAGATGAACTCAGTTGTAGGCACCCCTGTAAAGAAGACAGACAACTGACTCGACAGAGTTATCCTCTGACCTCCATGTATACACCATGGCATATTTGCTCTCCCTCTTACATCACACATGCACACACACACACACACACACACACACACACACACACATAATTCTAGTAATAATAAATATAATTTAAAAAATGGTCTCCATGATTACTGTCCCCAAACTCCAATGTGAGAAGCAAAGTACCTTGACCCAAGGCCTGGAGGACAGCTCATCTGTCAAAGTACTTGCCTTGCAAGTATGCAGTCCTCAAAACCCATGTGAAAATTCAGGGCACAGAGGCAGATTTCTAATTCCAGCTCTGGGGAGAGGGAGACAAGAAGGACTCCCTGGGGCTCACTTGTTAGTCAGCCTAGCCTACTTGCTCAGTTCCAGGCCTGTAAGGGAGACTGCCTAAAACACAAGGAAGATGGTGCCTGAAGGATGAAAACCTGAGGATTCCTTCTGACTTCCATGTGCATGCACACAGTGCACAAGCACTCATACACACATAAGAATGTATCCACACACACAAAGACATATACATGAACACACATGCAAATACACATATGCACAAAGATGATTTGACTCAACTGTTTCTTTTCAAGAGAACATCTGGGGTTAAGATACTATATTTTTAATTATGATTTTTCAGGCATATGTGTGTTAAGTATATGCCATATGCATGTAGGTACCCACAGAGACCAGAAGAGGGCATCCAATCCCCTGTCACTAGAGTCATCCAGTGTAGATGGTAGGAACCAAGCTCTGGTTCTCTGGAAGATCAGGAAGTACTGTAAACTGCTGAGCCATCTCTCCAGTCCCCCTAAAACTTCAGTTTTATAAATTAAAAGGAAGACATTTTCTATTGTCTCCAAATCTCTTGTAGCAAAGAGGATCTGAAAAGAGACCATTGGGAGATGCTGTAAACCTATGCAACACTGCTGAAAGGAATCCTGTCATTATTTTCTGCATTTTCATGTTGCAATGTTTACCTGCGTGTTTGACTTGGGGACATGCTCTGGCATGGTGAAGAGGGTGTCACCTGTTGAGTTTGCCTTGGAAGGACAGTTCTAGATCCCCTTAGTTCATAACCTTTTCCTTGCATTAAATAATTGTACAAACAGTTTTTTTGCTACTATTGGGAATATTTTTAAATCACTTCTTTGTCTGCATGGGATTCTGGAATTAACAAAAATGGGAAGTTTAATTTATTGACTTTCCAATGCTGATCCTCCAATCAACACAGTTTTATGACAGTTTTATAGAAACTGCTTAATTTGAGTGGCCCTTCAAATATTGCTAGAGTTACTTGCTCATTCACATTGCACCTCGGGCACTATTGAATGTCAAGGTCAGCTGTATATTTGTTGTCAGCCTTCTCTGTAGAACGATCTTTTCATTTACTTTCTACACTTGAACCATTGGATTAGTATTTTTAATAAGAGTAAAATATAGCAAGTTGTATTCAGAAGGCAAGAATTCTAGCTCCATCTAATCATCCCACCAGTGAAAAAAAAAATGATCACTGAGTGCTGGGCCCACATGGGATACCAGATGAAGACCTAAAGATACAATGGGAATCTGGCAAGTATGACTTGACCATGCTACACAGTGTTTACTTGAAAGAGGCTGTCATGGTTGCACCAATGCCTCTGTCCCAAGCTTCTTCTTCACCCTTATTTTGCCTGGATGGTACCAAAAGGAAGTTGTTTAAAAATAAAAAGCAAAAATATGGTATGTATTCTGTAGTTGGGGACCTGGAGGAATGTGAACTTTGATGTAAGAGACTATAAAATTGAGAAAAACCAAAGCAAAACTAAACAAACAAACAAGCAACAACAACAAGAACAATACCAAACAGGCACTTTTAGGGCCTAAAATATCACAGTAAAGCAGGTGGAGGTCATGTCCAAGAGGGCTACCTATGTCTTTGAGCTAAAATGTTTCCGGATTCTTTCACCAAACCCAGACTGACTCGGCTGCCTTAGGGCGGCAGCCATCTGTAAGTTCTTGCTTTCATGGAACCCTAGACTGCCTGGAAGGAGCTGGCACCACAGCACAGACAAGCTGCAGGCCAAAGAGGAGTATCAGCACGCTGCAGCCCATCGAAAACTTAGCTGTCCTTTGAGGCTGACATCTTCCTCGATCTTTTGTACAGCAGTTATTCAGTTTTTACCCCTCTGTTTCTGTTTTCTTCTTGCTTAATGAGGAAAACACTTCAAGCCCTGCTGTTTCCTCCACCCTCCTCCTGTTGTTGTTCATTTAAGACAGGGTCTCATCTAACCCAAGTTGGCCTTGAAATATTGTTTGGTAACCTAGGATCAACTCTGACCTTCAGACGGGACTGTTCTTGAGTGGGACTGCCAACTCTGACTCCAGTTAGAAGGGTACATTTTGCTAGCCTAGGCAGTGGCTCTCAGTAGGCTCCGTGGCTACCAAGTCTGGCCTCAATGACAATGGTGTGAGTACTCTGGAAATTATGGAGTAGAAGCATCATGCAGCCATGCTAGGCTACCGGGAAGGAGAGAACAGCAGAGATCCAGACTACACAGCCATTAGTGAGCGGCTTCACCTGAACAAATGAAGGCTGTGCAGGAGTTTGGGTTTGAGAGCCACTGGAATCTCCACACCAAATGCAAAAACAGCCGTCGTCCACAACATTAGTGGATCCCAAGGTGGGTCTGGTCTGGAGAGCAGGGAAAAAAGAGTAACCCTCGCCGTCTCCCTAGGGAGGTGTGGAGATTCAAATGTGTCCTTTCTCTTTCCAAGGTGTCGGTATGAAACATCAACAGCTCTCTCCCCGTTAAAGAGTTCGACATGTAGTCCCTGTAAAAGGCACATGTTTCTTCTGTAGTCACATGAAACATGCCTTAGAGGCATACCAGGCAAAGATGCTGGTACTTTGACAGAAATACAGACTTAGGGCCAGTGGAAGAAACTGGGGTGCCTTCAGCTTTAGGAAGCAGAATGTAGTCCTACGCCTTCAGTGGGAACAGTCTGATTTCAAGAGCCCTGCCAAATGTGCCTTTATGGCTCTGTAGGGAACACAGAAACAGCTGAGTCCCACATGTGGTTAAAGCTGGCTGTCCTCACCACTCCTGTGTAAAGACCTTCGCTTCCAAATATGGCGTTAGATTGAGGAAACTTATATTTCCACTGTCGTGAGACTTCTTACATAATGTGTTCCTCCACACAGCCTGTGTGTTTCCGCAACTGCTGTATTCCAGGGTGAGAATTCCCGTAAGCCATTCATAATATCCCACTATCAGTTCTCCCCAAGTTTTGATATTTCACTTGTGTTTTGATAAATAAAGCTTGCGTGAAGATTAGAGAATAAAACAGCCACACTGGTCAGCCTTACAGACCAGTCAGTGGTGACACACACCTTTAATCCAGTAGACATACTAGTTTGCCATAGAAACCAGGTGATAGTGGTGCATGCTTTTAATCCATGATTAGAGAGGACTATAAGACAGGAGGAGACAGCTCTCACACACAGTCCCAGTCTGAGGATTCCTGGTGGCAGGATCGCCATTTCGGACTGAGGTAGAGGTGAGAGCCAGTGGCTGGCTGTTTTGCTATTCTGACCTTCAGTTGAACCCCAGTATCTGTCTCTGGGATTTTACTAATTGTGCTACACAGTCTTATTGATGTTTATGCACAAACAGAAGTACAACTCATTGGAAGATGTAGGAAAATATCCTTTGTTATATAATGTACATCTTCCTATTTGAAAGTTAATACCTGAGCCGGGCGGTGGTGGCACACGCCTTTAATCCCAGCACTCGGGAGGCAGAGGCAAGCGGATCTCTGTGAGTTCGAGACCAGCCTGGTCCACAAGAGCTAGTTCCAGGACAGGCTCCAAAGCAACAGAGAAACCCTGTCTCGGGAAAAAAAAAAAAAGAAAGTTAATACCTTAAGTCTCACTGGACCGTAGAAATGATTATTAATGCTACATGCCACCTAAACCAATTTAAGAACTTACATGTGTGTATGTGTGTCCTTGTTTGTATGTGCACCACACATGTGCAGGTATCCCTAAAGGCCAGAAGAGGGCACTCAAGCCTCTGAAACTGTAGATACAGGTGTTTGTGAGCCACATGACAGATGTGCTGGGAACCTAACCCCAGTACTCTGGAACAGCAGCAAGTGTTCTTAACTGCTGAGCCGTCTTTACAGTCCAGTGATGTCACTTTTGATAATATGCCTCAAATGGCTAAGCACCATGGCAATGTGGAATTGTCATTTGTATTTAGAAGATAATACTGTACTCATGGTCTACTGGCCCCATGAAATGATGACAAGGACAGTGCCATTAGTTTTTTTCTTTATGTGTTTTTATAGTAATGTTAATGTTTAGATGATTCTGGTATTAAACTTTCAGAAAAATTCTCTCTGGCTATAGTCAAGAGTGAATTTTGCTGCTGTTTATTATATGATGCACTTTATGTACAGCCTTCAGATTTCCCAAGGTTCATCATTTAGAGATAGTAAATAAAAGCACATCAGACCCTACAGGCTATTTCTTGATCTCTCTTCTTTAAAGCTTAATTAAAAATAATATTCCAAGCTCAGAGATTTTTTTTAAAGTCGTTAATTACAGCTTCTGTCCTCATCATTCTTTCATTTTTGCCAGAAAACTTGCAATCAGTGCCTAAAACTCTTTTGGATTTCAGATGATGTCATCTCTGTGTTTAAAGTCCTTCCATAAATCCCAGCATCTGTAGTTTCCCCTTGGCTGGAATGACTATTTCTAGTTATGCAACAAACGAGGCTAGGATCACAGGACAGAATGTTTGGACTATTTCATGTTTATTTAATATGTATTGGGAAAAATAGAAATGCATGTTAATGTTTGGCTATATTATATAGGAGAATATATATTACATATCATTATATGATAGCATATTAGAAAGAAATCAGGAAAATAACTTATTATGTGATATTATTGCTTAGAATGATAGGAAAGTTAAGTGAGTCAATTTAAAATTGACTTCTCAGATATGGGAAAGCCATAAAGGCAAAGCTAAACCTTGAGAAGCATTAACAACAGGAGAAGCTTGTCTCCTTGGCTTGTTTGTAACTTCCGCCCTTCACTTCAGCCACTTGGGACTATTGGCTCCTCTTTAAATATGTAATTAACTTTTATACTTCCCATTCCTAAATTAAAGTATAGGCTTCCTTGCATCACATATACATGAGCTCGAGAAAGTCACTTAAACCTATTGGACTTGTCCAAAATAAAAACCTAAAAGCATTAAAAATAAAGGAATTGCCATCAGCCCCAGAAGACAGGTCTAGGATGATTACAATGTAATGTTAACTGTGTCTTAATAGAGATAAGAATAAGGGACATTAACACAGCTAGGAAACATTCCTAGAGAGTCCATGCACATTCTAAGTTCGTTCGTATGTGTGTATGTATGTGTGTTTGTTTTTAAGACACAATCTCACGTATCCCGGGCCATGTATAGCCACAGATGACCTTGAACTTCAGA
This sequence comes from Dicrostonyx torquatus, assembly GCA_028555095.1. Lineage (NCBI taxonomy): Eukaryota > Metazoa > Chordata > Mammalia > Rodentia > Cricetidae > Dicrostonyx > Dicrostonyx torquatus. The sequence goes on along the minus strand of JAQHUG010000117.1, from coordinate 4,188,308 downwards.
TCTTTCTGCTACCCAAGTCCCAAGGTCACAGGTTTGCACCACCATGCCCCGCTTATGTAGTTTAGGGGGATCACATCTAGGCATGGTGCATGAGAGGCAATCATCATGCCTCTGACTGAGCTGTATCCAGAACCCTTGGAGTTGAGTCTTACAGGAAGCAATGGAACCAACCATCTCTCATTCAAAGACAGGAGGGCCTGTCAGCTGAGAATATGAGCATAACTGCAGACCAACATTGTCCAACATAAATATTATGCAAGGTAGACTAATCAAAAGTACTAAGGAATGGTTGAACTTAAATAGCCTATTATATTTTATTCAACATATGGTAAGTGTTATCATTTATATAGGACGTGTTGTGGTTTTACTGTAAAATGATCCCCATAAACTCGTGTGTTTGAATGCTAGGTTCTTAGCTCATGGTGCTGTTTAGTAAATTATAGAACCTTTACAAAGTAGAGCTTACCTGGAGGAAGTGCATCACTGCCAACTGACTTTGAGGTTTAATAGCCTGGCCCACTTCCTGTTTCCTCTCTGCTTCCTGAATGCTGATGCAATGTGACAAGCTCGCTCTGCCACCATTCTTTTCCCACCCTGGTGAACTCTATCCTTCTAAAACTATAAACAAAAATAAACCCTTTTCCCATCTGTTGCTTTTATCAGAGAATTTTATTGCAGGAAAAGAAAAATAGCAGGTAACCAATATTCATATTCCTTATTTTGTTCTTCAAAATCTGGTGTCTACTTCATACTGATTGTCCTTATTTTATTCACCTAACCATTTCCCAAGTGCTCAGTGGCTCACTTGTGTCCAGTACCCACTGGACTTGGTATCACAGATATAGGTGACTGAATGCTGGGTAAACTTGGCTTCTTTGATATGCCTATAGCACAGGTTATATGTGGGTGCTGGTAGAGCAAAAGGAAAGGTTGTCAGAATCCAGGCTGTGAAGCCCTAGATGCCAAGAAAGCAAAATTCAGTTTACCCATGAAGACACTCCGGAAGCTCTGATGCTTTTAAAACATTTCATATAGGTATAATTTTAGGATCTGGGAAGTTGTTCTGGCAACTGTATGAACATGGATTGGGGTGGCCTGATTCTCAGTGATGCTTCTCAATTTCTGTATTTCTGCTTAATAGGGTTTTTTATAAACCATATTTATTAACAGACATTTCAATTCTTCAGTGATTTCTGAATCATATTCTATACTTTAATGATAATTAAGGGTGTGGTAGAGGAGTCCTTGGATATGGACACCATTAGGTACAGGCAAAATGGGGTCTGGCTCATATTTCCTAGGAAGAGAGTCCTCCACAAAGTCTCTCAGCACAGGCAGTGTGTCATCACCAAGTCCATGTGTCAGGCTAGCTATATGTATCTTCATATTCGTGGAAGATACACAATCACAATCCTCTTTGCAAGTATGCTGGATAATAATGCCCTTCCTTTCTGATAAAATTGACTTACCATCTTTTTGTGCAATGGCAGATGTCTTGAGTAGGACATGCATTTGATGATCACACCCTGCTAATTGAGTTCCCTATCACTGTTCTTTTAAGGCCAAAGATAAGCATCCTGGATTTTCTTCTACCAACTTTGCAGGGTCTTTTCCTTACGCTTTCTGGTCTACCTTTCTGCTGTTTACCTCCTAATACTCTTTGAGTTCCACCCTTTTTTTCCAAAGTGTTCCATAGTGATGCATATTTATATACAGTGTGGAGCAGATGAACCTGGAAGTGACGTTCTTGCAGAGCGGCTTGTTGGCCCTGCTCTTTCCTCTTTCCTCTATGCTCCCAGGCCTCTGCTAGTCTCCCTAAAAATCATGCTGGAAGCAACAAGTGTTACTGCTGGCCTTGCTTCTGCTCGTCCGTCCTTGTCATGTCTTGGAATTTAGACAAGACACACAAAGCATAGTATAGATGATAGTCAGAATTTATGACAGAATAATGTGAGATACTCACAAGAGTGAGACCAAACATGACCAAAGGGAGCATTCCAGAGAGGAAAACGCTCACAGACTGGGAGTAGGCAACAGACAGAGACATATCAAGGGCATCACAAGCTGAGAACAAGCAGTGGAGAGCAAAACCATTTAGCCAACCTACATTTTTAAGTAGGCTTTAATCCCAAAAGGTGGACACTGTCACTTTGCTGTGCCCAGTGTGAACAGCGGGTACTCTTCTCTACATACTACATAGTAAGTAAGATGCTTGGTGGGTTCTTTTGTTTTTCTTTTTAAGAACAGAATCAATAGTTTGAGTTTCTGTTGGGAAGCCAGCTCCTGACAATTTGACCTCTGTCCATGGTGCTTGAGGGGCACCCAGCTAAAGACCCTCAGGTATGTAAGTCTGTCTGTCCTGGTGTTGAGACATTATCTCCAGGTGGAGGGAACTCTTGGGCTCTGTTTTCAATGGGCAATGAGCCTTTTCCACAGACGGATTTCCTTCCCTTCATCAGAGGTGCTCCACAGAAGAAAAAGGACATTTGTGCTGGAGACAAGCAGTGGTGCTGTGGGATCCGGTGACTTCGGTCACTGACTTTTTTCCCCCCAAAGATAGAGTAGGGTGATTGGCGATATGCCCATGGGTACCCCTAAGGAGGTCTCCCAAAGAAAAGAGAGAATCCTGCAGACTTTCCTCCACCTGGCTCCGGGCATCAAAGCATTTCAGGAGCTGTTTCAAAGGAGAAGGAAGTGTTTGCTCATTGAACTCTGACAAGGATCTGTTGTCCTTAGGTGAAAAATGAAGTTTTTGCATGCTAGAGAAATAAATAGTAATGGAAGAAAAGAGCCCAATCTCCTGGGATTGCCTCGGCCCCTCCCCTCCTTTTCTCTCCCTTCTCCCCTCCTCTCTAGAATTTAAATTTCAACACCATTAATGAGTGGGAAAGAAATGTGTAAAATTTGATTTAAAGAATGGCTTTTCGAGCGTGATGGTGAATATCTGTAACATATCATGATCAAATTCTAGTTAGGAGATGGAGTTGGGCACCTTTGCTTAAACGGGAGAGAAGAGAAAGAAGCCACTTCCGCTTTTTAAACAATCCTTAGTCAAGCGAGGTGGTAAGCACAAGGTAAAAACTTTAATTTCTCTACCTGCATTTTGTGTTTGTCTGTCTTTCTCTATTCCTAAGTTGCTTCCTTCTGCAGAGATGGCATTAGTCTCCTAACTAAAGTCAGTACTCTAGAGTGTGTGTCTAACCAGTCGCATCCTTTTTCAAAGGCAAGGGCACAAAGACAGAGGTCATTGTCGCCTTGGGTTCCAGGTCAAGCAGAACCTAGCAGGACACAGCACCTCTAGCCTATGGTAGTTACCCTTGAGGGCCAAGCCTCACCCAGAAACAGGAGTAATCATCCCCTGAGAACTTCCTTGTCTCCTCAAGCAACATGAGTTTCTTCAGACCACTTCATAGGGCTGGATCTGAGACAGTGGCCAAGGAGACTGGACCTGGGCCAGGACCGCTTAACTGATTCAGACCTCTCATTCCCTGCCCTAGTTCTCCTTAAACCCAAAGCCCAAGTCAGCACCCAGGAAGCAGAATTGGGGTCACTTGATCTGCTCATGTCTCTCCTCTGCTTTTTGCCTTCACAGGCCTGTTCAGTTGGTATATTGAGAAGGGTGGCTACGGGGGATGTGTTGGGGTTTGTCAGATCTGCAGCTTTTGCCCTAAAAGTTTGGGTTACAAGATGATGAAATGAATTATAGTTGAACTATTACGTGAGGAGCTGTCCCCCTTAGCATGATGCACCTCCCTTGTGGGGGACAAGAAACTCAGACTATGACTGCAGAAACTTGCTTGTTTACATGTGTTTGTTCATTCAATCTTCCCTCCATCTGTTATTATTGGGGGCCCACTAAAATCCTGTGTGCTCGGTATCCATGATTTAAAGATCAGAGTACATGAACAGCAGAAGCTCTTGGGGCAGGAATAGGCAGGGGCATCTTCCTGCAGGGCAACCACTTTCTATTGTGTGTAAGCTGCTTTAGAAACCCGGAAGATGGGCTTTTCCTTTGGGCAGGATTCTGTGAGAACTCCCAGGCAATGTGAGCTTTTTTTGTGAATAAAATTTAGTATTTCCTTTCCTTGCTGTAGTTCTCTGGGAGATTTTGTGTTAGAACTGTGCTTCTGTAATGATGGAAGAAGAAAACCAACCTGAAATGGGTATAAATAAGTTTTTCATTGTGTGCTTTATGCTATAGAACAGTGGCAAAGCAAAGACGTGGGAAATGTGCATATCTGTAGGGCTTATAACCCAGTGCATGAGAGAGGAAGTCCATCCAATATGCTTCAAAGTAAAATAGTGCCCTTTCATGTGGAATGTCTTCCTGGCATTGCCATGCTCCCAACTTTCTTTTCTCACTGTTTTCTCCCCTGCTACATTCATAGGAAGGCAAAAATCTAGACTCACAAATAAGGCCCATATTGTAAAAATGCATCAAGAAAAGAAACCCTTACAAATGTATATCAGTTTTCCATGACACAGAAGTCTCATTTAAAAACCAGAACCTGTACATAGTAAACCTGTACATTTCTTTTAATACTGGCGTTGATGAAAACTGGAGACTAATATGACTGCATTAAAAAGATAAGTGTGATACCATGGTAATTAAGTGTAGGAAGGCATATTTGCTTGGAATCTTAGCACCTTTCTTCTGGGAAGGGGGACAGGATGGAGTTCTTTAGTGGAGATTTTTTCACCTTCTTCAAAGCAAGGCCAGAAAATGCTTCCCAGGTTTATGGCCAGCTTTAGAACAGAGCCTGGCTATGAACCTAGTGACCTCCCCGATTCTTCCATTTTCCTCCAAACCTTTAGCATAGAGTATTTTGAAGCTGCATGTCCTGAACACCTCGTAAGTAATTAACTCCAAAGAAATTTGCTCCACCTGCCTTGGACACTTTGGTTCTTTGATCCTGTAGGCTTGTGTGGATTCGAAGGCGTGCCAGTTCTCAGGAGTAGAGCACATACGGCTGGTGTCCCTCCTGGTGACCTTCGCAGCCATCTGGGCCTGGAGCTGTGGCTGTCCAGCTCAGCTCAGCAGGACAGGGCCTCTGCCTGCGTGTGCGGATGCCTCATTTGGACTCCATGGCTGTGACTCACGCCATCTGTTGGTAATTTGTCGTTTTTCTGGAGTCAGGATTTTCAGAGGACTCATTCTCTGGCACCCCTAAGTGAGATGCCCTGGCGGCAAGTCTCTGACTTGCCTTCTCATCAGCCTGTGGCCAGAGCCCACTGCTAGTGCTACGTCCAGCTGCTGTGGATGTAATGATGTTGTCCTTTGCCCTTTGGGAGAACATCCCACCGAGTTCCTACCCCCTTGGAAGCCACTTATATAGTCTTTGTAGGACTTGTTTGAAGAACAGCCAAGCTGGCAGCCATGAGGCTCCATTTTTACAACCTCTAACAACAGTAGGCTCCAGTCCTGATCTGACCATCTGCTTAACTTGTCCCCTCTTCAAACAGTAAGCAAAATGAGCCACCAACCCCACTCCAACCCAATACTTGCTAACTAAACCACACTTGCTTCAGAGCAACCCCAATAGATGCTGTTCCTATAGTGAAACACATTCCAATTTCTTGCTTTCACTAGGACAGGCATCATACCCCCTTTGCTTTTCTATCTAAGGAAACTGGGGCTCCAACCAGTGGAGTAACTTGCTGTGACCATGTGACTAAGCTACACCTCTATGCCTGTCTCCAGAAAGCAAGAGCTTGACTGCTTTGGGATACTGCCTAGCATTAATAATACCATGCTTTGAGTTTCAGTGCTTTTAATGAGCTCACCCTTCAGGCTTCAATACAGCATCATATATCCATGAACGATGCTCCTCACTCATCTATCCAAAGGTGTTTTAGAGCGCTGCTGTGTGTAGTGCATTGTGTGGGGCCCTGAGGACACAACAGTATGAATTAGGTCTTGGAAAGCCTTAATTTATGGATGCATCTTCTCATCCAATCACCCTTCTACAGGTCATGCGACCTGCAAAGCTAAGGTCATATAACATGCAAGGCTGAGGTGCTGTCACTTGAGTTCATGGCTGCACAGTAGAGCCCACATTTGGTATGGATACCTTGCCAAAATCATTGATCCTCTCTTTCCCATGTCTTCTCCTGTTATTTAATAAGAACTTCTGAATCACCTTCAGTTCTACATAACTGCTTTCTACAAACCTTCACATTTGAAGAAAAACTGCAATTTAGACGTGGAGGAAGAGAAAAGACACAAGGCGAGGGATTCTGGAGAATCGTCGGCATCTACCGGAAAATCTCGCTTGTGGATGGCAGAGAGGATGATGGCTAACAGTTTGAAAATTTCTTTTCTCACTCAAAAAGAAGTTAATGGTATTTTCCAGTGTCATTTCCGTTGCTAACCGTGCTGCCAGGGTGTTTTTTCTCTCTAGCTTTGACATGCCACCCTTAGTGTGTGAGCTGTCTATCCTTGCGTCCTTTCTTCTGTGCCCACAGGATGCCCCTTCAGTCCCAGACTTGCTTTTTCATAACTGTCCAAGCAGAAAGATCTAAGGAAGAAGGCTTTCCTCCTGCTGTGACGTTTGCTTTTGTTTTTTGCTTTGGGAAAAAGAGCCATCCCCAACCAGTCTCCTTTTTAGCTCGCTAGTTAGAATCAGGTCAGATGCCAAGCTCTAAGCCAATGACAGTCCATCCTTTAGATCGAGGATGGAAGTTGCTGCTCTTTCCTCTGCAGTCCTGGGATTCCCCAGAAGCTGTGAAGTCTGTTTTTAATTTGCAAGGAAGAAAGTGAGCAGCTAATTAATGGAGTCTGTCCTAACTGGGCTCGTATGACATGGATGACAGAAAGCAGGAGTCTAAGAAAAGGCACAAGAAGCAGATATAGATGCAGACTCGTTTGTTTGCACACTAGGAATGCTATAAAAAGCCCTAAACTGGAAGTCATAATACATTTGCAAGAGATCAGTGAGGTAAAAAGAGAGGAGAAGAAGAACTAGTGAGAGACTGTGGCTAACCGTGGCCACTTGGTCTTGGAATCACCTACTGAGAAACTGGGATGAGGAAGGACACTCCATGCTTTAATACTGAGGCAGATCCTGGAGTAAAACTGTCACTGTCTACAAAGATTTTATTAGCGGGGGAAATCACCCATAGAAGGAAAAGGAAAGAGAACACCAGTGAACACCCACAAGCAGCTTATATTCCATCTTCAATTCAGACCATGTTAAAGTGGGATGAGGAAATACAAACATTCCCAGAGCAAGAGAGAAGAACATCAGTTATCCAGAAGTCTTCATTTCCCTGGACGGCATGATTCAGAGATGATGGAGACACATCAACTCACGGGCAGAGATTTAAATGTCTATGCTTCCCCAACTGTATACTTAGGCAATACACAGTCTGCTGAAGGTGCACCTTAAAACCTCTGAGGAGGACTAATTCTGTTCATAGAGTGGAAGAGCAGGCTACAGGAGGAGCTGAAGCTGCATCAGATTTGAGATGGACAGGACTGGAGAGATGGCTTGGAGAATAGCTACAGCTTTATGACAAACACCACAGTCAACAGGCACCCCTTTCTTCCAGGATTATGTAAATATAAAATCACAGATTTGAGCACAAATCCCATCCTTTCTCCTTCTCTCTAGACCATTGGTGAACAGAATTTTCTAAAATTGGTTGTAGAGCATTTGCTTTGGTTTTTGGTTTGTAGGGTTTTCTTCTGTTTGTTGTGTTTTATTTTGTTCATCCTTAATGCAGTCAGGTTTGGTTAAGTTTCAACCAGTGCCTCTGTAATCTCAACATTTATACTCAGAAGGCCAAGGCAAGAGGATGCTTTAACTTTGAGGCCAATCTGGTGTACATAGCAAGTTTTCAACCAGCCTGAGCTGCATATTAAGATCCTTTCTCAAAAAAACAAAAGCTATGATCTAACATTAACATTTCAAAATATGTAATGAAAATAATTTCAAAAATGAAAACTAGTCAAATGGAATTCAAGCCCTACATTGTACATCATTAAATTCTTCGAGCAGGTTCCTAGAGACATTTCTAAGTGCCATTCGCAATTCCCATGCTTCTCTTTGCGGCTCTGTACGTATGCCTGATGCCCTGTCTGCAGCCCATACTCTCAGCATCTAGTTTCAGGACTCCTGCAGAGACTTACTGCTCAGGTGGAAACAGCACACGTTCCCACTGGCTCACGGCTTATGGAAAAGTTACTCAGCTTTCGGTAGATTTTCCTTTATGAACATCGGCCTGATGTTTCAAGATGGCCAGTCATCAGACAACAATTAAAACCTCACCCGAAAATATTCAACAACAAAATCCTCAGCCTCTACACCTGATTCTGTGCTAAGCACAAGGAAAACATGAACTTTGAAATTCTCAAGTGATTCCTTGAAGGAGACAGGATCTGGGCATATTTTAGAAACACCAGTCTAACACAGTACTTTCCCAGGTCCCTGTGTGGAATTTCTAGTGACATGTGCAAGACAGAACCACCTTCAAATTCTGAGGAGTTCTTCCTCACCTCAGCCTGCATTCCCTGATGAAACCAGACTTACTGGTTGGCAACTTTTGTTCCATATACATGCTGTGGTTGGGCCATCTTCATTTTACCACTGCTTGACTGGGGTGAGAAGCAGCAAATAGGGCATAGCAGTGTTGTTGTGTATTCTGACTATAGCTTTCCTCTTCCATCTCATTCTCTCTTTGTTTAGTGAGTACTTTCGCATCATCCACTAGGCTAAGGAATTTGCAAATATCAACTTATTTAATCCTCAGGTATAAGCCTAGGAAGCGCCTAGTCTGCTCGCTATTTTATATGGATGAGGAGAAAAATGCACAGAATATTTCACATAACCATAAATATCCGCCCATCTGTCTGTCTATCAATTCATGCATCCTTATAACCATATATCTCCATGGGTAGGTTTTGATCCCGTCTACATTTCTGTTCTCTGATAGTAAAGAAGAAAATCAGAAGAAGAACTTAGAGCGAGTGCTCCTTTCTGGCAGAGTAGGGAGGATTCAGCTGCAGTTTGTGTGTTAGTCTTTTTTTCCCCCTGCTTTGACCGTATACACCAAAAAAACAATTTAAGGGAGGAAATATTCAGGTGGACTTATCATTTCAGTAATATCAATTTGTGGTCCCTGGGTTGAATTGCTTTGAATCTGAGATGAGATTAAGCCTTATGATATAGTGGAAGTATGCTACTTACTCATGGTGTGCAGGAAGTTGGGTGAAAGACCGCTTGCATCTTTCCATGTCTCCGGTCATGCCTGCGGTCACCTGCTTCTTCCAAGCATGTTCCACTTCCTAAAGTTTGAATCATCTACCAAAACAGCACCAGCAACTGGGTACCACACGTTCAGTGCATCAGTTGCAGGAGGTAATTTATATTCAAGCTTAACAGTCCAAGAGAAACAAGAGCACTGGGATGAGAAAGGAACACAGGAATTCTAGTCTTTGGTAAGGAAAAACAAACAGGAATGTGTGGGACACAATACAGAAAAACAAACAAACAAAAAACACAGACTCAAAATTATATTTTATATCCAACTCTTATCCCAGGGCATGAAAATATACGATAATAATGATAATAATGATAGTAAAGTAGCTATGTGTTTTAAATTTGAATTTGAATTTCCATTTATGTACATAACATCTATTCCCTATAACTGTGTGGAGGAGGCAGTACTAGCCTCATTTTGCATGTAAAAAAGTAAAGTTTCAATGAGGTTAAAGAACTTACTCGTGTTCTCATAGCCAGTGATTAGCAGAGCCTAATTTCACACCCAGCTCTGTCTAACACCTAATCATGGATTTTTTTACCAACCTGTGCTTTTAGACTTAAGGCCCAGACAAAATTAAACTAGTTTTTTTTCAATCACAAGAATATAAGAAAGTTTATTAGCACCCATTAACTTGCTATAGGACACTTTGTTTCAGGCAAGTAGTAATATCTTATATTCCTCCGTAAGAGGCATATTGGGTATGTGTCCCTGTTGAGTTTCTTGCTTCTCCTGTCTTTATCTTATTACCTTGGTTTTTTGTTTTTGTTTTTGTTTCCCCCCCCTCAGGTCACAAGTGGTGTATGGGAAGCAGCAGGCTGTTACTGAGCCTCCTGCCTATCTGATGCCCTGGATGGATGACCCACTAGGGTTATTGGGTGCCACTAGCATTATTTCCATCCTAGATCTACATAGAGTTCATGGACTCAAGGAACTGATCCGTGAAGCCAGGCTAGACAGTGTTTTCATTGCTCTACAGAGCGTGTATGCTTTTGTTTTCTCTCTTAGAATCATTTGGTTTCCAGCTTCTTTTGAGTCCTTCGTAAACAAGACGTTGATTAGGAAGAAACATGAGAAGATGGTAATCTCATGGAAAAAAGGATTAGTATTGCATCTATAGTCACCGTTTGTCTATCACAATTCAATGAAAAGTTAGTAAGAACCAAGTGATTTGAAATTAGGTCAGCTGGAGTGACATTATTGCAAAGCCAAATGAATCATGAAAATAAAATTGAGGAGTTCCCCCAAAAGAAAGCCTTGCATTCTTGGAATTCACAAGGTGCTTCCCCATAATTAAACAGTTGCATCAAATCCTATCCTTATCTTTCTTAGAATGACCTGGCAACTAAAAATAGCCAGATAAAGTATTCCTGGTACTTACTAAAGCAGGTGATCTCTCCTATTGCATGGTATCTGATCCTAAGTTACTTCAATTTAACTCATATGTTTTATTTGGTGACAGATGGTGATACCATTGATATTGTCAATGTATTGATTGCTATAATCAGTGGAAGAAAAAGGTTTTTAATGGTATCTTTAAGAAGAGAAAGAATTCTTAGTTGCTACCTGGCTGTATGGTTCTAAAGGATTGCCTCATGACCATTGAGGGTAGAATAGAAAACGAAGTCCCCTTTGGTTTAAGGGTTACTGGGGAAGAAGTTTAATAAGTGAGGGTTTTTCTGTACAGAGTTGATGGGGGAGAACCAGCATCAGTATCTATAACCTGTTTTCCAGGCTCTTCCATTAATTCTAGATGTTAATTCACTTTAAAGCAGAAAGCAAACTCCTTTCACTCAACAGGCATTATTCAATGCACACCATTCTAGGAAGGATGCACATATGGCACTTGCACCTCAAGTCTTCCCTCCTGCTCCCAACACAGACATAAATAATCAATCACAACACTCTTCTCTGCCAAGCTTGGATTCAGGTGGAAAAAAAAAATCCTTTCACCGCAGTGCTCCAGGAAGGTCCTCTCCAACCATCACAGGTAGCCCACAAGTTGAAATAAGTTTACCTTTTCTGTATGACCTTGCTTATGCAAAAAACTGATAAACTGATAACTGTGTTAATAAAACACAGTGCCCGAAACAGACCTGGCAACGGTTACTACAATAGTAGAAAGGAAAATGATAAATTTTCTATGTTGAGTGATGTTGTCATACAGATAAAGGAATAGCATGTTTTTTCCTGAAGGAAAGGGAGAGTATTTCTGAGAGGAAATGAGGCTGGATGAGGCTGATAGGATAAGGGAGTTCCATTTTCAGTCAAGGTGGGTGAAACCTGGGCCATCTAAGTTACATGGCCTGGGAAGGCCTTTCTCAGCCTGAATTTAGTCAAGGCCCTGGCTGGAGCTGGGGAATAGGTGTCAGGTCAAGGGTGTAACCTCTTTGATTGTCAGAGGTTATTGAGGGTTTTTCTTGTGGAAAACCTAAGTCAGAAGCATGTGACTCCCATGGGGGCCGAGATGTATTCCCGAATGGCTCGACATTCACAGCACAGTGATGAGTAGCCTTTGATAATAGAGAAAGTGCATTAGACAGCTGTGTACTTCAATGACGTCACCTCTAAGCACATGCACAGCTTGTACTAATAGCGGTAGAAGAGGCTCAGGGAAGAAGACTTTTGTCCTCAGTGCTCTATTTTGACATACCACAAACAAAATACTGTGGTCAGCAGGATGCAGAGTGGAGAGGTGATTCAGTTCCGAGGTGTCCGGATGGCCTGTGGAACTGTAAAGACTTTAGGACAGCCCTGGATGGCACACTAGGGTGTTTTGTGATATAGCCAATGAACAAGGAGATTTTTGACAAGTTATGGAAATTTGCCTTGAGATTCACAAATTCATAAGCTGCTATTGTGAGAGCTTTTTTCAGCTCAGGGCACTTGAACATCCATTCACTTTCCAAAGCAAAGCCATTATAGTTAAATGAATGTACTGGGAAGAAAAGGGTAATGTCCAACCTTGAGAGGAGACACAACTCTGAACAAATCTATAACTTTGCTGTCACTAGATATTATCTTCCAGGACACCAGCTTATGCCCATGTCATGTGGGCGATAGGATAATCACACCTCCTAAAGCCACTTAAATCTGAAAGCTAGTCACCAACATATTGAGCATGATTCAAATTAATATCAGAAAAATCTCTGGCATTTATATGAGGCTGTTAGCAAATACTTTCTCTCATGTGTTTTGTTGGCGGCTCACAACCTAGGGTCAATGGGAATGTTTTGTTAACATTATTTCAGTGGTAAATATTGTCCTCATCCAGTCTAGATTTAAAAAGAAAAGAAAGAAAATCAGGCTGGAGAAATGGCTCAGTGATTAAGAGCACCAACTACTCTTCCAGAGGACCTGAGTTCAATTCTCTGCTCCCACATGGCAGCTAACAATTGTCTATAACTCCAAGAGCTGACACCCTCACACAGAGATACATGCAGCCAAAACACCAATGCATATAAAATAAAAATAAGTTATTTTTTTAAAAAAAGAAAAAAGTATATAAAACATTGAGAAAGGAAGGATTGACAGATTATTTGTAGTGATTATTTGGAAACAATGAAAATGAAATACGTTAACCTTTCACATCTCATACCACATAAATCACATATAAGTCATATGGAGTTAGCGAGAGTCCTTTCTTGCTGTTCAAGGTGTGTAAGCCACTCCAAGATGAACCAAGTAAAAATTAGTACCCCAATCACACCTAAGTGGCATGACATTTGAGAGACTATCCTAGTTTGAAATGTTGTAGTGAACATTGTACATTTTCATAAGGATTAAAATGTATTCCAGCAAAGATGAAAAAGAAACTACTTTATAAGAAACTGAAGTAAGTAGATGGACTGGAGTGGGGTTGACTGAAAAGGACAAAGGCTGGTACCTGGGGTGGGGGATGGTGATAAGTGTGGTTGGCATGGCCGGCCAAAAAGAGAGGAAACCAGAGACTCATTGTCAATTCCTTTTAACACTGCAGCGGAATGTACTAAAATGCATCATGGATACAGATTGTGGAACAGATAGAATTAGATATCTAGAAATGTCTCTGTGGTGTGTGTGTGTGTGTGTGTGTGTGTGTGTGTGTTTGTGCGTGAGTATAGTGGGAGAAGTTCTTAGCTCAAATAGATCTAAGTATGCAGCATTTCATGGTGGTTTGAATTTTTTCCCCTGGGGCTTTGCACTAAATGTACTGTTTCTTTCATTTTATTGATACTATAATGGAATTTGATACACTCTAATTCAGAAACCAAAATGTTTATTCATTTCATATGTCAGTACATAATCCAATCAAGAAAAATTATTGCCCCTCTGGAAGCTCCATTTGTACAGAGTGATAATTGTTTCGCAAAGAAATAAACAAATTTGGGATGAGGGTGTTCGCCTTTACCATCACCCAGCCAAGCAGTCACAACCATGCAGCTCTTAATCTAGATTTTCCTGCAGTAGACTGAGTTCATACCCTGCAAGGACAAACACTGAAAAGCCAAGCGCTCCTGCTCGCCTTCAGTGGTCTGTGAGCTTGTAAGCATTGTCTGCATACTTCAAGAGTCGTAGCATGGTTGATGCAGGCCTCCAGCAGGGTTGTATTATGAAGTGTAGCTGATCAACTAGAAGCATAAACTTCCAAGATGTGGAGCTTGCATTTCGGTCACAAAGATTGAGTCATGGCTTCTGCTTAACAATCTCCTCTTTGTGGGCAAGTTGTTGAAGCCCTCTGAGTCTCCTTCAGGTTTCTCTCTAGAGTTAGCTAGGAATTAAACTTGATGATTCATCTGTGCCATTTCACACAGAAACCAATATACAGTAAGGACTAATGCAAAACTTAGTAGTGAATGTTGCTATGTGAAATACATCAAGCAATAGATTTGCCAAGGAGCTTAAATGCCAATGACCTAACTTTCTCAAACTCATAGAGTCTTCTCAATAGCCACATGAGAGAACCAACTTTTTTCAACAATTAGCCAGTTGAAATTAAAGGAAAGATTGTTCACAAAGGGTCATCCTCATATCCAATACCAATCTTTAGTGCAGAATTCCAAACCACTCTGAGTTCCAAAGATCTGTTAGAAGAAAGCTAGGATGCCCATGACTGTGGCTCATGAAGAAGAAAGCTACTGCTAACATCATCCAGTAGATGAGACATGGGGAGCAAAGCCCAGCAGAGTCCAGGCTCACACTTGCCCTATGGGGTATCACCAAGTAGGAAGCTCACATGAGCTTTGGAGCTGGGTTCAGGAGCAACTCAATCAAACAAGCCATGTGACTGACCTTTAGTTTTCTGTTCTTTCTGGAGGTGAACTGTTTGCTGCTAGCTGTGTTAGCCTTCTAACCATGACGACCAAGTAGCTGAGATAATTGGAAAGGAAATCTTTATTTTGCCTCATGATTTGAGAGGTTTTAAGCCATAAGCAGCTGGTTCTGCTGCTTTTGAGCCTGCAGGAGAGCAGACGATAGTAGAAAGGAACATTTGGCAAAGCAAAATGCTCACCTCATGGAGACTGGCAAGCAAAAGAACTGAAAGGAAGAGCCAGACTCCCAATAGCTACTTCAAGCATGCACCACCAATGACCTAACTTTCTCACCAAAGGCCCCATGTCCTAAAGTGTCAAAGGCCTCATCCCAGTAGATGCCAAGCTTTCAATGCACACACACCTTTGGGGACCACTTAAGATACAAACAATGGCAGTGGCCCCAAGTCCTCATTGTAAGTCACATTATGAAACTGTCTAAAAACTCAGACAAACAAAATCAGTTCTATTAGCAGGGCATTCCAAGGGCCTGGAGAGCAACACCCAAAGGCAATGGCCTACTTCTCTAAGCCAGGTTGAGTTTTCTATACTAATGTTATTTGCATGTAATAGATGGAGAAATGGAGACACGGAGTGACCATGAAACTCTGAGCTAGTGAGTGAAAGCCAAGACCCAAACCCAAGCATGTAGCAGTCTTTCCCAGGGGCATGTAAACATGGCTTTCTGCTGCCTAGGCATGTGCACGGATTCTCAGAAAAGCAAACTTCTGCTAAATGGTAGGTCATGGATTTGAGCCTGGGTGGATCTGATCCATGAGCTCTTGATCTCTTTGTGTTCCTTTCCTGCAAAGGCATGAGGGTCTCTTGGAACATTGTTTATAGACTCCTGCTGCTTCCTAGGTGAGGTTTCTAGAACCCTCACTGGCAAAGTAAGCCTCAAGTACTAGCATCTATCTCAACAGTGAACCTGGGGGTTTCCTGGGAGTGCCTCCAACCAGTAAGAGTGAATAGATTTGCATTAGACTTGATAATAATATTTCCTGTGTCACTAATATTTCTGTGAGCATGGGGCATTCCAGAATATATCAACATCATCTTGCAGATTTAAAGCCAGATGGTATTGATGGCCTTGTGATCAGTTAATTTAAGGATTAAGGAAACAGAGTTAGGGTTGGCATCAATTTGCACATCTCAGCTGTGTGTCTATGGAATGCAGTCCCTAGTTTTGAATGCACAGTTAAATCTTGGAGGCTTTCTCCAATACCCTGAAATTTAGGGTGTAATAATAGATACCAAGCTACAGCTTGTTTCTTTAAAGACAGTCTCTCAATTACTTGTCAGGCGCAGATAGTGTTTGGGAGTTTAGTGGGAGGACATTCACACTCCCCACCACCCTCAGAGACCAGCTTTTCTAGGAAACTGCTGCAAACATAGAGTGGATCATTGATGAAAACCAAAGGGGCGGACACCGCCCACCTGCAGAGCTGCATGCCATGTGCGAGGCCAGCTCATCCCTTGGGCAGGAATGAAGCTCTGTGAGTTAAATAAGCAAAAATAAAGGAAAAAAAAAAGTGTGCTTCTCTCTCCACTTCCTCCTCACATCACCAGTTAGCTGGAACCCTTCATCAAATCTCCCAATGACTGTCATAAGGAGGTAGATTTGTTTTTGCAGTTCCACAGGAGATTCAGAAGCATGGGGCCCATTCATCACAAGGATAATAGGTCTGAAACTATGCCACCATCTAAAACCTTAAGCTTGCCAGAAGAAGAGAGACAGCACAACTATTCTTTAATGGTAGGTGCCAGCCTGGAAGGCAGTTCCCTTCTTTAAGGGGAGATGGCGCAGCTAACTTCCACTTATGTTTGGTTTGGGCTTATAAAAGGGGCTCTTCTGTTACTTAAAGAGGAAAGAACATGTAATTAAATCATGTGAACATGTTAAAATTTATAGTAAGCAAGCCACAAAGTAACTTGAGTTTTTATCGACCTGTTATGGTTTTTATAGTGTTTTCACACTGGGCGTTAATGGCCATGGCTGCGAAGCACCCTGAAGGCTCTTCCAGGAGCTCTTGACTTCCTCGGTATACTGTCATGGTGGCATGCATCATCAACCAGTGTCTGTTGACACCAAAGAAGATATGCAGTTCTTCTAGGTTGTGAGAAAAAAATAGCATTGGCTGCTCATGTTAGTACAGATGGAGTAGGTGGGAAAGTAAGAGAAATCATATAGCCAGAGAGAAGTGAAGTTAATTGCTGTTAAGGCCAACCCTGGCCCCGAGCTGCTCGCAGCTGCTTGCTGTGGTCACCCACCAGCAACCTGGGAGCTTCTCAAGTTCCCAGCTCAGCTCTTCCAATCCTGTCCTTCTCGGGTCAGGTTTTGGTGCTGTTGTTGAGTATTTCTCCACTGTGTAGCTTTCAAAGCTACTCCTATCTTGTCGCATCTGCTGATTGCCACCCTCTGGGTCTCCTGCTGCATCCCTGACACTTGTTAATGCTCTTTGAGTGTCATATATTTAAAGTCTCTAAAAACAAGAATGTAACTGAGGTCACCAGGCATGATCCATAGCTTTTCCTCCACTGAATTTATAGTACAATAAACAGGTCTCAACGAAACACTGCCTGTGTGCAGAGGGCTGTCACGGGTGAAGTACAGGTTTTACCTCCATTCGGTGTTGACAGAGAAAGTGGAACTAAAGATGTACTGCCTGGGAGGCCATGCATTCAAAACCTAGAAAAAAGAGAAGCTATGCACTTGGCAAAGACCATGGGGCTTCTCAGAAAGCAGCACTGGTGAGTGAGGCTTGGTGCCACGTGCAATCAATCCCCAGTATTTGGGAATCTGAGGCAAGTCCAAGACCAGCCCAGGCAACTTAATGAGACCTGTCTCAAAGTAAAAAATAGGAAGCCTTTTTAAAGGGCTGAGGAATTAGCTCAGTAGTGGAACATTTGCCTGGCATGTCCAGTCCTAGGTTCAGTCTCCAAAACAAATGTGAATGACAAACAGCAAAGGTGGGGGCTCATGGGGAGAGAACAAGAGAAGGAAGAGAGGGAAGGGAGCGTGGTGATATTTTGTTTGTTCTGTAACAAATAAAGCTTGCCTGAAGATCCCAGTGCAGCGCAAGCCACACTAATTAGCCGTAGAGGTCAAGCAGTGGTGGCACACTCCTTTAATCTCAGCACCAGGAAGGTGGAGACAGGAGTGCCATGGCTGGGCAGAGAGAGGAATAAATATAAGGTGTGTGACCCCAAGTGCTGGGGTCAAAGGTGTGAGCTCTGGTTCTCATATAAACTGATTCAATCTCATATCACCCAGGGTGGCCTTGAGATCCATCTGCCTCTGTCTCCTGAGTGCTGGGGTTTAAAGGTGTTTGCCACCACTGTCTGGCCTCTATGGCTAACTAGCGTCACTAGCTCCACACCCTGATCTTCAGGCAAGCTTCATTTGTTTTGTTTTTTCTGAAAGTTTTTATGTATCTTAAGGAGAATGCATCCTCCCCCCCCCCAAGCTTTATTTGTTACAGCACAAACAAAATATCACCATAAGGAAGGGAGGGGGACAGAGAAAGAGACAGGTAGGGGTGGAAAAGAAGGGAAAGGGAATGGAAAGGAGAGGTGAGGGGATGGGAGGCACCACTGTAACTATCCAGAAGAAGCTGCCCTCCATCAGTGGCAATGCTATCTTTGCCCCAGCAAGGTCCTCTGCTGTGAGCCTTGTGCACACAGCCTGGGTTCTCAGGTGCCTTTCTCCATAGCCCTTGTCCCTAGCATCTTCCAATTTTTTCATCCTTTTCTTTCAGTCCTTCAAAGAATCATATGGTCTTTTCTTTTTTAAATATTGTCACAGCAAGTGCTCTGGTGAGGGGATGAGGAAAGTAAAATAACAAACAGGACATTTTAATCTCAGGGTATCCTACCGTGGGTAGTTTACACTGAAGCACAAACATTTCTTTTAGGAAAAAAAAAAGCATCTACACATATTATTCTGAGGAACCTGGAATATAATCTGTCTGTGGCAAAAGATAGAATTAAGTTGAAGATTCTGTAAGGGGGAGGGATTATCCTAGATAACCTCAGATGGGGTCTGGGAAAGGAGCCATCCAAGTGTCTGCTTATGAGAAAGCCAGACGGAAAGTAGGCATATCCAAAGGAGTTGGAGTCCACAGACCACACTGTTGAGATAGAGTTGCCACTATAAGCCAAGATTGCCATCCTCCTCCAGAATCCAGAGTAAGCAAGCTTCGATTCTCTCCTTGTTTTTGAAGTCTTCTCTTACACCCTAACTATTAGGCTCCTCAAGACCTGGGTGGTAGTACTGTCTTGTATGATTTCAGCCTTCCAGAAATGCAACAGAATACATTTTTTTCTTTTAGGCACTCTAACGATTGGGGAGTGCTTTGAACTCAGTTCCTGCTGACCTGCTTCTCTTCAAAGGCCTGCTCCCTTCTGTTCCATGAGAAAATACATCTTGAAAGTGGCAGGTTCCTACGTTACCTGGGTCTGACAATGTATGAAGCAATAAACAAAATAAGAAGAAGGGGTTTCTGGTTATTATTGACAGACCTGGAGAAAAAACTGATGAGAAAACAAAGCCACTTCAAGGATGTGACTTAGAGGCGAGGGCCTTTAACATGCCTGGTCCTCACCAGTCCTGTGTGCCACAGAAAGTGCGCCTAAAATTCCCTGTGCTTAAATGAAACTTTCAGAGTAGATTGGCTTCCCGGAGGATCATGGGAAATTTAAAACATTTAAATTTAAGCCATTTAAAAAGGAA
This sequence comes from Dicrostonyx torquatus, assembly GCA_028555095.1. Lineage (NCBI taxonomy): Eukaryota > Metazoa > Chordata > Mammalia > Rodentia > Cricetidae > Dicrostonyx > Dicrostonyx torquatus. The sequence goes on along the minus strand of JAQHUG010000117.1, from coordinate 4,169,024 downwards.
CCTTCCTCTAGCATGTAAATAGACTACCAGGAGACCAAACCCTGGACTTCCTGTTGGAGGTTCTGCTCAGTTGTCTCTAAACACAACCTGAAGCAACTCTGGGGTGTTTTGCTTCCTCCTTCTCTTCCTCCTCTTCCTTTTTTTCTTCCTTGTTCTTTCCTTACATTCTTAAGTGTCAACTCTGATATGTCCAGTTAATTTTGTCACTGTGGTTTGTTTGCAATTTGAGTTGCGTGGATGGGTGGATGAATGGAAGGATAACTCTGTACACAGATACAGTTTTAGCCACATTAAGGAGTTTTTTGTTTTTTCTTCTAAGGAAGCCATCCCTAGAGTTGTGTTGCCCTGTGAGGCTCTTCCTGCACTATAGACAGGGCATTCACAACTAATGTTCTGGATGAAGACAAGGAGCCGGGAAGTGGGTACCCTGGAAAGCTAGGACATTTTAATGAAGAAATTCAATATAAATACTACTTCAAATATTTTTCCCATCTTCTGCCATACCACCCCGAATGCATCCTATCACATTTGATCTCGGAAGCTAAGCAGGCTCCAGTCTGGTTTAAATTACTCCTGCTGCTGTCTTTTTTCTTCTCTTTTCAAGCCTACAACTTGTGTTGGGTCCATTTATATGCTTGTCCCTGCGGCTACTAGTTTATTACACACTAAGAGAACTGACTGACAGACATCTCAAGCCAAACAATGGATTCGTATTTGCCATTAAGAAATTCCAGTTTGATCGATTTAGCCATGTTTCTCGTGCAGTGATTTTTCAATTTCTACTTAAGTTATTGAGCTCTTAATCCAAACAAAATCTTCTGCAGATGCCAAGCCAACAAAAACGGAACGGCTATTGCTGAAAGAAAATGGAATAGAGGGTCCTCTAAGACGAGCTACCAAGATCTAATTCCTCATTACATCATCAATGTGTAGCAGATTCTTGCTTGTGTGTTTAGCCCTTTGCATATACTAAAATATCAGAAGGAAAAAATTATGATTTTTTTTTTTAAAAAAAGCAAAATTGTCTGGAACCTATCTCCTTTCTTTGACCATATACCCTTATAAAAGTGTCAGATGAAAATTAAGATGATTCTTACTTCCCTTTTTCTATTTAGGACAGTGAAAGGGGGGGACTGTGAATCTTAAAATCTTATGATTGGTTTGGGTAACATCTTATTCTTTAATCTTATTTTCACCAAAGGCATATAAGTAGAGGGACAAAACCTAATTTAAGATATACTGTGATTTGCTCATGTGTGACAATTTTTAAAATAATCATGTCAATGGCCCTTGTCATTTTTTGTTTGCTTGTTTGTTTTGTTTCTGTTTCTGCTTTTATGACCACATCCCATGTAGCCCAGGCTGGCCTCAAATTCGAATGTAGCCAAGGATGATCTTGAATTTCTGATCCCTCCATGTCTGGAATTCTGAGGTTTGAGGAAAGCACCACCAGGCATGGTTTCTGCAGTGTATCTGATTTCTCTTAAAGATTTTTTTTTAATGTATGCCTGCATGCATGTGTATATACTGTGTGTGTGTGTGTGTGTGAGAGAGAGAGAGAGAGAAAGAGAGAGAGACAGACAGACAGACAGAGAGAGACAGAGACAGAGAGAGACAGAGAAACAGAAAGAGAGAGACAGAGAGAGAGATATGCTTTCACGGCTGGAAGAGGTATGCAGAGGCCCTGGAACTGGAGTTAAGGAGGTTGGGTTGTGAACTACCATGTGGGTGCTGGGAGCCAAACCTAGGCCTTCTGCAAAAGCAGCAAACGCTCTTTACCCCTGAGCCACCTCTCCAGCCCTATACCTGCTTTTAACTTTCCGTTGGGGGGGAGAGGTTAGCTTTACTGTTCTATTTCTCACATTTCCAACTCCAAAGGCCCAACAGAAAATAAAGGCAGCATGCTTTCCGTTATTTGTTCTAGGCCTTGAAGAGCTTGCAGACTGGATTTTTAGGCTGCTTTTCTAACTTACCAACACATGGACGTTTCTATCCTGAGTTATCATTAAGGTTCTGGGTACAGTAGTAAGTGTTCTGCAGACATGGAACTATAGCCAAGGCTCCTCTCTTCACACACACACACAAGTCCTAACGACTTGGATAAACTTTCATAACCCCTCCACATATTCTGATTCTCACCTGTACCTAGGGGCATCTGCAGAAGGAAATTATTCTAAAAGTGTGTGCTTTAATGAGAGGTTGGGATCCTATATATTCATGTCAGGCCAGCCTACAAACTAAAGTACTGTGTGTAGTGGTTCTGCTTAGAATAATTGGAATTGTATAAGTAAAGGAAAAAGGGGAGAAGGGAGAAGAAGCTAATAACTGCTGACTGCCTGTTACAAACAAAGACATGGATTTATATAATTTAATCTTCACAACAATCCCACAAGGATGATATTATTATCCCCATTTGGTGGATAAAGAAACAAAAAAAAAAAGAAGAAAAAAATATGTTGATGTCCAGGGTCCTCTAACCTGACTTAGGAGCATTGGTGGTATTTGAGTTTAATTTTTCCCAAACAGAAAAACTAGGCATTCCACATGAGATTGAAGCATTTCTACCCAGATGCCCGAGAATGGAGGCCCTAAGGTTCTCCTTCAGGAGAGAACAGTCTCTCTCCTTACTGGACAGATCTGTAGGGAGAGTGGTGGGTGTGGCTAGATGGATTTACAAGAGCTCACCTTCCATTCAGGCTTTCCATGAGTTGAAAGCAACTACCAGCACATTGGGAATGAGATCATCAAAAGAACTGTTTGCCCTGATTCCGGCAGAGTTCAAGTGACCCCATATGGAGACACCATATAGCTGTCGCTAGCGGTGAAGAACATGGTACCTTCTTTCCTCACCCATGCTCTTTGCTCTTTTGGAAAATTCACTCAACCTTTTATTTTTTTAAAGATTATTCTTTTCTTCAATGTGTCTTATCCAGCAGCCCCTGATCATGGATACAAATCTTTCATGGTCTTAGATGGCAGAGAAAATCGAAAAGGACCTTGTACAAAGTATGGAGAGAGAACTTAGAGGAGTTTGGTGTATCTGAGGCTGGTGTGCTCACATTCATAAAAAGAAACATCAAGTTGACAAGAATCTGGGAGTATTGCTGGGAAATCTTAAGTTTAGGGGTGATAGAGGCTGACAGGAGCCATTGTGCCTTTGTCTTCCATCCCCAGAATCAGCTGGAATAGACTTTGACAGGGTCTCTAACTCTCGGAATAGGACATCAGGAGACACTTTTCAGTCCCCATTTTGCCTTTTTAGGAGTTTTGGGCACCACTGAGCATTCTTTCTCTTTAGTCCCTCCACTGAAACCCTTGATGCTGTACCCTCTGTCTTCCCTCTCGTCTCTCTGGCCCCTTTCTCTGTTCAGCCGGTATGCAAGCTTATCTTTAGCCACCTGTTGACTAGCATGCGGTTTCTTAAGGTCTGCTGTTACACTTTCAGTCCTGGTCATTGTTTTATTTGCGGTGCTTGGAGTTGAACCCAGAGCCTTTTACATGCTGGGCAGGTGTTCCACCATTAAGCTACACACCCACTATGGGTTGTTCTTTTTGTTTGTTTTTAACAGTTTACTATTTTTATTTTTATTTGCACGCACTTGTGAGCGTATTCCCGGATGTAGGTGCCTTTGGAGGCCATTGGATTCCTGAAACTGGAGTTGCAGATGGTTCTGAGCTGCCTGGCCTAGGGACTAGAAAGTGACATTCAGTCCCCTAGAGCAGCAAGCACTCTTAGCCTCGGGGCCACCTCTTTAGTGCCTAACCTCTTGTGTCTTAATGAAAATCTTTCTCTGAATCACATGCATATCCAAACCTTTATTTTTTTTCTCTCTGGTAAGAAGTGTGTCCCAAGCTCTAGACCCTCATGAATCAGATCATAAATGCCTCCTCCCTTCTAACATGCTCATAACCCAAATTAGTATCCCTCCCACACTGTTCTACTTCTGGGGTCCCCTGTCTAGGATTACAGGCCAGATTCTCTACAGGAGGAAGCCAAGAATGACTCCTTGGGTTTCATTTGAGCAATGGCTCAGATAATGAAGCAAAGAAACAAAAGGGCCAATCATGAATTTAGGTTTGGACTTAACTTCACTGGAGCTGGCGAAAAGTTTCTGAACCACAGAATTTGGATTTAGAGACTTGGAGGTCAAATGAAAGTTACAGTAAATTTTAGGCTGAACTTGTATTGCAGGGACAGTCAGGATCATCTAGTTAGTATGACCCCACACCCCATCTCACCCCACAACATCAGCACAGTGCATGCGCATAGTTATGATGTCTGTTTATTAAATATTTGGAGGATAGATCAGTCCCTGACATGCTTGTCATGCATTCATGAAGACCTGAACTCAGATCCTCAGCACCCATGGTAAATGCTGGATGATGTGGTCCTGCATGCTTGTAATCCCTGTGCTGGGGGACAGAGATAAGTGACTCCCTGGAACTCACTGACATATCAGCCTAGCTGAATCAGTGAGCCCCAAGATCAGTGAGAGACCCTGTCTTAGAAGTAAGGTGACAAGCCATTAAGAAAGCCACCAAAGTGTTCACACAACACATATGCACACATATATCACACATGCAAATAAACACATTATTATTTTTTAAATACTTGAAATTTTCTTCTTTAGATCTAGTCTCTCTTAAGGTCACTGGGAAATCTTTGGAGTGCTGTGATCACAAGGAAGAATCCGACAAATACTAGCTGAAGCAATAAAATGATGGTAACATAGGCATTCTGTGGTCCCTGCCTGCCATTCCCTCTCAGGAATGTCTAGTATGTGCGAGCTAATGTACTGCCAAGTAGATGGCTACTCCTTATCTCAGTCAGGGTTTCTCTTGCTGGGATCAAACACAGTGACCAAAAGCAACTTGGGGAGGAAAGGGCTTATTTGGCTTATACTTCCACATCATTGTTCATCATCAAAGGATGTCAGGACAGGAACTAAAACAGGGTAGTTGTCTAGAACTAGGAGCTGATGCAGAGGGCATGGAGGGATTCTGCTTACTGACTTATTTCCCATGACTTCCTCTGCCTGCTTTCTTGTAGAACCCAGGCTTGCCTACTGATCTGATGGAAGCATTTTCTAATGACTAGCTTGTGTCTGGTTGACAGATAAAAGAAAAACAAACAAAGAAAGAAAAAAAGCCAGCTATTATATTCTTCTTAATCCCAATTTAGAGCTGTTCAAACCAAGGCTTATGGAAGTGAAGTATCTGGCTAAGTTCACAAAGCTAATAAATATAATGTTAAATTCCAACTTGGAACGTACTTCAGGGCCCTTCCGCTGTCCGCAACTTTCATTGAGTAGTTTATTTGGCTTTGCCTTGGGAAGTCCCACGGTGACCACTTTCTTCCTTTTGCTCATTAACAGCAGCCACCACAACAAAGGATCCTTCTTGATTTCAACTTTTTCGCTTCAAAGGGGGAAATGGAATTTCAATATATAGACAGTTCAGTTTCAGGTGCACAGGCGCTCAGAACCTCACAGGAACCTGATTGATGTCCCTGAAGAGCATAAGCGAAAGAAGCCTGGTAGCTCTTGAGTGTTCTTGTCTTCCAGATCATGTGCCGGATGGGTACAAGATGGGTGAAGAATGACAGCTTTGGCCTAAATAAGCAAGAGTAGCTGCCATTAAATGTGAGAATTTAGGAGAAAATAAGATAGCTACTGGAAAATACACACAGGTTGCAATCCTAATTTTCCTTACCTCCCCCACCCAGCTTTTAAGTTCTTCAGCATATAGAGCTGATGTTGCTCAGTTGTAGAGCATTTGCTGAGCAGGAACAAGGCCCCGGGTCCCAGATCCAAAATTGTAACCAGCCAGTCAAGAAATGCCTCACTCGAAGAAAGGGAATTACTTTCCAAAAACAACTGCCCATTCATAGGAAGAAAAGAAATCTGCTCAATGACCCCTTACACCAAAGCTTGTCGTAAGCTAAGGGTCTTTTGGAAGGCCTTTTTTCTCCTTGCTTCTAGTGCAATATATTTAAGTTGGACAATAACCCATGGACTCTGAGATCAGCAAACAATTGCTAGCTTATGGTCAATTTCTTTTAATGACTCTCTTTCACCAGGTGTGAGTTAGGAGGCCCAGACTCTATCGTACCCTACTTTTGAGAGATCAAGTAGGATGACATGTTCCTAGGGCAGCTGCTAAGAGGCCATCAGCAACCACTGCAGCTCAGGTGTCTAGTGAAATAAACAAAAGAAGAATTTGCAATAGATATCTGATATCACTTTGTACAAACAGCTGCTTATGAAATCCACTTGCAAATTTAAGCTGTGCCGGGGAAGGTACAATCCACATAGCATAGGAAATATCAAATATTTTATGCTGTCAAAACACAGCGACGTCATTTTCAAGGTACGGCTTCCTTTTGAAGAGTGCAGTCTCCATCAGCACAGAAGAGGCATGGAACACTGCTTGCGGCCGGGGAGGCTCTGGTGTACTCACGACCCCGCCTTGTGTTTATGGTAGAGCTGGGAGACAAGAGCTGCTGGATTTATCGTGTCATAGTTTTTCACGCTGAAGTGAAAAATGGGAACAGAGAGAAAACAAGGGAATTCATAGAAGCCATTACCTGTCCACGGAGGAAGCCAGGAAGTGTATTAACTTACCACTTGAGAATGCACGACTTTTAAGAAGTAGGGGAGCGGGCTGGAGAGATGGCTCAGCCGATAAAGGCTAGCTAGGCTCACAACCAAAAATATAACAAGAAGGGGAGCTTCCAGGTATCTAGAATGGTGGAAGGGATTTTACATAGGCTAGGAAGAGGTAGAGGAAGTCAAAGTATATCACAACAGAAATTGAAGACTTTGTGTGTGTGTGTGTGTGTGTGTGTGTGTGACTGTATATGTGTGCATGCATTCATTTGTATGTGGGAGTGTGTACATTTATGTAAGAGTGTGTGTTTGTGTACCTGTGCATGTATGCATGTGCGTGTGAGAGTGTGTGTTTGTGTGCCTGTGCATGTATGCATGTGTGTGAGAGTGTGTGTGTTTGTGTATGTGTGCATGTGTGTGTGTATGGGTATGGTATGTGGGTATGTTTGTGGTATGTGGTGCATGTGTTTGTGGAGGTCTGTACACGCCTGCATGTACACACACAGGTCAGCATTTGGTGTCTTCTTCCGTTACTCTCCACGTTGGTTTTTTGTTGTTGTTGTTGTTTGTTTAAGGTAAGGTCTCTCACTGAACCTGGAACTCACTGATTCAGCGAGGCTGGCTGCCAGTTAGCCCTAGGGATGCAGCAGTTTCTGCTTCTCCCATGCTGGGAACCCAGACACTCTGACAAAGCAGCTTTTTCCATGGGTGATGGGGGTTGTGAAATAGGGTCGTTATGCTCACACAGCAAGCAGTTTGCCGACTGCGCCAGCCCCAACTCGCTTCCCTTCTTTATTTTTCAAGGTGTATAATCTAGCAAGTAGATATTTTGAACACATAATAATTAATGATTCCATTAGGGTTTCCCAGGGGGCCAGTCAAGGGATCGAAAATGGTTGTGAGGGAACCACAGACAAAAGTCAGGTAATTTTCATTTTTCTGCCTTGCCATTGTGGTCACTTTTTCAGAACGTTTTTAATATAAATAGTTATTATAATCCTTCCTAGTGTTCTTCTCTTGCTGTTACCCGCTCAAACACATGTGCATGGCTCGCCTGAAGGATGTGTCACAAAACTAACACCAGAAATAAGCAGGAGGCTAATAATCAAGTTGGCAGCCACAGGAATATGTATTAGGGCACTGGTGTCTCAAGAGATCCACTTGGAACTTGAAATGACTCCTTGGGCCATGTTTGTGTGCAAGGAAGGGGAAATTAGATGCGCACAACAGCCCTCAGCCGGTGTCACATACGATGACTGACCTGTAGACAGTTGCCTAGTGGAGGAGAGGCGGTCCATGTAAGCTGCAGCGCTTTCATTTAATGATTTTCCTTGTTTGTTCTTCATGTATCTGATACTTGGTTTTGCTTCTCACCATAGTTTATTTCTGATTTGAGAATTTCTCCTCTTGACTGATTTTCTTAGTGGATATTCTAAATACTGCCCTGTCTCTTCATAATTTTTAAAACGCCCCCTTCTTCCTTTCCCTATAGATGTCTAATGTTTTCAATGTTTTTTTTATTAATTTATCTATAATAATAATGTTATAAAGTAAAGAGTATTTTAAAAAATAAAAAACAGGGCCAGCAAGATGGCTCAGCAAATCTAGGTGCTTGCAGCCGCACCTGAAACCTGAGTTCAGGTCCTTGGACTCCCATGATAGAATGAGAGAACTAAGTCATTCCACAAGCTGCCCTCTGACCTCCAAACAGGAAAGATTGATGTTACCACTTGCTGATATTATAATTGCATTTGTTTTAGACTGTTTTACAAGCAAGATCAATTAATCTGAATTTGATAACTAATATTCAGTGTCTACATTTTTTAATATCTTGTTGGTCCACGAGTAAATATATCTTAATTTAAAAGCCCTTTGTTCCTTATAGATTGCTAGTGTGTAAAACTAGGAAAATATCTTCGCTGATGAAGCTGAGGAAGTCTGTGTCTTATCTCGTGTTTGTTTCTTTAGTGTAGGCGGATTGTTATTTCCTTAGCATAGATTCCCAGAAATTACGTGACGGTCCAGGGATGGGATTTAAGACCCTTCATAATGGGGTACGTGTTCTATCAAGAGAATGGTTGTGGCCTATTATTTGTCCAGTGGCCACAACCACACAGCTTTTCACCTCATTCTTGCCTAACCGGGTGCTTTTGTTTTCAAGGATTGGTCAGTGGACTCTGCATGTGAGGGCGGTAACTGTTAGCATGAGAGTGTGTGTTTCTGTGTGCTTGCTGTCTGTTCCTGTTCGTTAGTCCTTTCCATAGGCTGTTACCCCGCTCTGCTCGTCTCAGTCCCTTCCCTGTTCCCTACTGATCCATCTTCTTCCTGTCAAAGTTATTTTTGTGACTCTCTTTTGTCTGAAGTCCAGTAACTTGTAGGGCGGCAGTGGGATTCAAATTGCATTTTAAGATCATTTTTATGAGTTGTTCCCAGCAGGCGTCTTCAAGGCCCCAAGTTCGCTTTTTGTCCCCCACTGTGAAAAACTGATTGGCAGCTGGTGATGGGCAGGGCACTGGTGCTTGGCACTAGCAGGAAGCCCTGCAGGAGGTGCCCAGAGCTATGGCGGATGAAGTGTGGCCAAGCCAGCACAAGGTGGGGGACCAGATGTCACCCGATTATGTTCCATTGAAATCTAAACAAAGCCCCACATTCAGGATCATTTCCTTGAGACTCCCTGGTTGGAAACTGGAGCCCATCCAGAATCTCACAACAGCTGGTCTCCCTAGGCTAGGATTTATGTGCCTTGTAGAAACTGTTACCTGTGTGTTATTGATTGGTTTCTGTGAAGCTATCAACCAATATTCCAAAGACCCAAAGCATACTGCTCTCTGCTGAAACTCAAAAAGGGCCATCTATCATAGAAGCCACCAGCGTCTCATTACAGGTTTGAGAAGGCTGAGAATGAGATGTTTTTCTTCTTACTTACGCCACCCGTTTTGACCTTGAAGCGGCATACTGACGTTCGCTGCTTTTCCGTGACAACACGCCTCTCCTATTAGGAGACAGAGCCCACCCTTCAAAAATAAATTATATTATAAAATCAGCTTGCCAGGAAAACCAGGCGATGAGAACTTGTGCTAATGTTTCTAACCCCCAGTTCTTGCTGGGAAGTCTGAGTCCTTTCAAATTCATGTTCTCACCGAAGTACTTTTGCATATTTGATTTTTCCTTTCCCCTGAATGAGGACAAGCCACAGGCTCAGCAGCCTCACATTCTGAGCAAGTGGAAGGGAGAGAAAAGCAAAGCACCAGACACACACACGCACACACGCACGCACACACACACACGCTGCCCCACACTACCCCCAAAGATGCTGTGGTTAATTGTGCTAGGTTGTGGAGACTGGGTTAATTTGAAAACAGAAAGCAGTCTCCTAGGCTGGGAAGATGGTGCTGCTGGGGAAGTGGCTGCCGTGAAAGCAATGGAATCCTGACTTTGGATCCCAGCACCCATATAAAAACAGGAGTCAGAGTCACTAGGGAGGAAGGTAGATAGGCAGACCTTGAGGCACGGTGGCTAGGCAGCTAGCTAGCTGAATTGGTGAGCTTCAAGTTCTTTGGAGACCCTGCCTCAAAACATAACCATGGGGAGTGATGGCTTCTACAAATGTGGACCTCTGGCTTCTACATGCAAACACATACATATATGTGTAGTGGGTACTCGCTCTGCCCATGGCCTTGGGCTATCTAGCCTGATAGAGGTGGTGCTTCTTGTCTACCTATATGACCTGTTATAATCATGGGCGGAGCGAATACCCACTACACATATGCACACATACCTGTTCACACACATGCACACAATCCTACAAACATTCTCTCTTTCACACACACAATCTATTTAATGACCTATTTTCTAAGTAATAGAATCAGGAAAGCATTCCTTTTCATACAGTATTGGGCTTAATGTATTCCTGATGTAAATTCGGGAACTATACTTTATGACTTGGCTTTAAAAATGGATGCCCCTGCTGTCTCCATCACCCGATAAAGTCCAAACGCCTCTCCTTGCCTTGTTTCTCTCTCTCCCTCTTGTTGCCTGGCGGTCGTCAACTCAGCCTCTCAGACCTCACAGTGAGATTCTGGAACTAACCCTCTCCATTAGAAACAAACAAAATAAATTGCTCCCATTCCCCCAAAGGAATGTGCTATAGCCTCTTTTCCTCTGCAACATGGATGCAATTTAAGTTTGGCAAGGACTGCACACAATTTACTTCACTGGGAGGAGACAAATTGCTGAGAGACCTGCAGTAAGGACCAGGCATCCCTCTGCCCTCCCTGTGAACTTAAAATGACAGAAAGTCACCGGGTCATGCTTTCTGTATCCACGGTGTGTCTGCACAGTCCTCACCCATGCACTCACGCCACAAAAATGCATTAAGAAGCCACTTGTGTCTGATAATTCTGAGTTGATTTCTTCCTGTCTGTCCCTGAGAGGCCATGAAGTTCAGCCTTAGAATGCATGTGTAATTTGTTTTCCTGAAGATTAGCTGTCACCAAGCCAGGGGCATCTAAGTGTCATTCAGTAACATTTCTTTTCTTCACCCTGACTTAGAGCCCTGCCTATCTGTGATACTTCAAAGGTGATGAGCTAAAAGAAAATAAAAATAGGACAATAGCCTAGTCCCCTCATGTTAAACACAAGGCCCCCAAGATGACCTTATATGTGGGCCTTGAGTATTCTACACACACACAAACACACATACACAACACTTACATGCAGTGATGGATATGTTAATTAGCTTGATTTGTACAATCATTTTACAGTATGCACATCTATCTGCTTGGTCCCCAGTTGGTGGAATGGTATTTGGGAAGGATTAGCCTCGCTGGAGGAGGTGTGTCATTGGGGTGGGCTTTGAGATTTCAAAGTCCATGCCAGGCCCAGTCTCCATCTCACTGCCTCCAACTTGCCAGTGAGATAGAAGCTCTTAGCTACTGTCCTAGCACCAAGCCTGCCTGCCTGTTGTCCTGCTCCCTGCTGTGATGACCACGGACTCACCCTCTAAATCTATAAGCATGCTCCCAATTAAATACTTTCTAAATTTCTTTGGTCATGTTGTCCCTTCATAGCAATAGAAGAGGAACTAAGACAGTGGCAATCACCTGTAATCCCAATACTTGGGAGGTATAGGCACAAAGAAGAATCAGGAGTTCAAGAGCATCATAAGATTAATAGCAAGTATGAAACAACCCTGGACTACCTTATACTATCTCAAAAAAGAAAGATAAAGAGAGAGACAGAGAGAGAGATAGAGAGAGAGGGAGGGAAGGAGGGAGGGAAGAAGGAGAAGGAAGGAAGGAAGGAAGGAAGGAAGGAAGGAAGGAAGGAAGGAAGGAAGGAAGGAAGGAAGGCAAGCAGGCAGCTAATCTCTTAAGGCCAAATTTAAACTCCACATCTTCCAAAGAATTTGTCTGAATTTTTCTACCACCATTACCATAGCAATTTTTTTCTCACACACCACAATATATTTTTGGGATTTGTGCTTTTGGATTTCATCTCCCTATCACACAAGAACTATTTAAAGATCAGTCAGTCCTGCATCTCGACACAGAATCTAAAGCCCAGTAAAGCACACGCTCATCCATTGAGCATCTTGGTGCATCAGGTCTAGAGAACTGTAGATTCACAGTGTGTGCCAGTGAACAGCGTCCAGTGATGAACAAGAGAGACATAGCTCCTACCTTTGGGAAACTTGTATTTTTATGGGTGCATAGGCAAGAAAATGGCCAGTAACAGAATGAGGTTAATGCTCCTACAGGAAAAGGATAAGTAATGTAAGAATATGCAGAGTAAATATCTGATGACTAGCCAGTGGAACAAACGTCATGGGCTTATATTAAATAGCAATGTCTTGATTACAAATTTAATATATATATACATATAATTTATCAAAACATCAAGTTGTATTCAATTTTTCTTTGTCAATTATACTTCAGTGAAGGTGGACAGGCAATCTTCTATTGATCAAGGACAATGCAATCACAATGCAATCAAGAACTAATTCAAGTAGAACTCAAAGAACTTAAGCTTCAGCCATTCACATATGAACCAAAACAATATTACTCTTAACATTGGTCTTACCCCTTTCCTTCCTTCCCCCTCTCTTCCCTTCTCCTCCCCTTCCCTCTCTTCCTTTCCCCTCCCCTTCCCTTCCCTCCTACCATCTGTATGTGTAAACATGCATGCCTAGGGATCTGAAAGATTCCAGGATTCGCCATCTTTGCACACATACTGTAAGCAAAGACTGAGGGTCAGATTTCCCATCCAGGTGAGTTAGGGTGTAGAAAGAGTTCTCAGGGTCCATATTCCATACCCTGGTGAGTTAGGATGTAAAAGGGGTTCTCAAGGTCCATATTCTTCATCCTGGTTGAGTTAGGGTATAAAAGGGGTTCTCAGGGTCCACATTCCCCATCCTGGTGACTTAAGGTCCATGTCTTGTCAGAGTCCAGAGCCCTGTCTTCCCTTGCTATCAGGAATGTCTTATCACCCCTATCTCTCCTAGTCATTCTTTCCTTTTGGTTATTTTCATAAATTCATTGAAACATCTCTTGAATCAACTACTATAGGTGTCTTGGATCATGCCATGTGACTCAGCAACTCCACATCCCAGAGTATGCTCCAGAAAATATGCAGACAAGTCCATTGCTACTCTGTCTTTCCTAGGGAGATCTGAATAAACACTGGATAGCTCCAGAGAGAGCACCAACAACAGGAAAAAAAAAAGAAAAAAGACGCTGCTACCTGAATACACCTTGGGAAACCATTGGATTTATTAGACTAACTTACAGAGTGTGGGTGAGGGTTACTTACAGATGATTGGGTGACTCAGAAACAGCTACATTGCTGGAAACTCCCACCCAGCATGAATGATGACCTCATAAAAGTGACACTGCGGAAGTCCTGCCTCCTGTTCTCCTTCCACCTCCCGAATGCTTACTTTAGAACCCCCTAAGATCATATGAAGCAGTGTGGGGGAGTGGCACATGAATGCTGGAATCTCAGGGGCAGATCCAGCAACACCCCAACTCCTTCTGTAAGAGTCGAAGCCCAGTTGCTGTTACTGTGACCCAGTTACCACTGTATTATCTTGTTTATTTCATCCCATAACTGAGAATTTCAGTATTGTGTAGGTCTCTACTATAACCTCTGCTCCACCAAGCTGCTAGTCATGTAAGACCCAGAGGAAACAGCTTTACCCGAACTGTCCCCAAAAGAAGAATGCCCAAGAGTAGATGCAGAAGCGTTCTTTCTGAATGTGCAGATCCAGAAAGAACACCAGTGTCATTAAGGATGGAATTGTCTCGTAAATTACTCCATAGTCACACAAAGGCAAGAGATTGTTGACATAAAGCACAGCTCTTCCCTCACAAGAATAAGAAACAGCACTTGTTCTTGAGCCAAGGATGAATGACCAATCATGGCCCAGGAACACAGATTCAGGCTGGCCCCAAAAGCATTCCAACGTGGAAATGATGTCACCACGATGCTTTTATAGTTACAGAACAAAAGGAAGTCATAAATCAAGGCACATTTCAAATGCAAGGTGGAGACCCCCCACAAGGATTAATTACAGTAAAGTGGGAAGTCTCTGCTGTGTGCTTGAGTTGCTACCTGAAAACATTCTTTCTGTTGGGTTGGGGGAATTAGTTACAAGTTCAGTTAATATATTTCAAATTGTGGTACCTGGCAAAAGGATGCTAGATCAGACCCAGGAATAAGCAGTGGAGAGCTGGTAAGGAACTAGATTGCTGGAAATAGTTTGGACCTGGATCGTTAACATTCCAACTCTCCACAGTCCTTGAACTCCTAATCAGTCAATTGGCCTAAAAGAATGTTAAACACAGGTGTGGCTTTCTCTGGGAGTTTCAGTTCACTGGTCGGCAATGAGAATGAAAGCCTACAGTGTTCTCGAGTTTAAGACATTATGACGAGCAAAAGCAAGATGCCTGAGAGTAGCTCCATTCATAAAAATGCCCAGACCACACAAGAATGATTTGCTCTCCTTGAAGTCAGGATATTGGTTAGCTTTGGGTGATTAGCCATGACATAATGGTGCCTGACGGTGATTGTCTAGGGACTTTGGCTCTTTCTTCATCCACGTTTTGATTATAGACTTAAGTTGACTTTGTGAACATTCAGTGGGCTTCTGGGTGCTTACTCGTAGTCTGCTTTTCTTTCTTTTTCTTTTTTGATTTTTTTTTTTCAAGACTGGGTTTCTCTGTAGCTTTGGAGCTTATCCTGAAACTAACTCTTGTAGACCAGGGTGACCTCGAACTCACAAAGATCTGCCTGCCTCTGCCTCCTGAGTGCTTGGATTAGAGGCATGCACCACCACCGCCCAGCTTTTTCTTTGTGTGTGTTCTGCTCAAACTGGGAAAAGGCTGAAGCATGGGTAGAGGCTCGGAAGGCAACCAAGTGCATCACCCAAGATACAGACACTAACTCCTGCGTCTTCCTGTGTACTGCTGCATGGTCTTAGAGATGCTGAGTCTGGGATCCAGAGGCCCAAGCAGGATTATGAAGCTGTCCTAGAGTTGAAGACTGCCAAGTGGCTTTTGGTTTTAAGCCTCTTCCCACATCCACAGGAAGAGCAAAGTCTGTTTGGTCCTTGAGCATCCATTCACGTGGGCTCAGTGTTGTCTGCATAAGCATGAGGGTTGCCTAAGCAAAGCATGCGATGTGTAGGGGCAGAGATGAGGAAAAGGTATCAGAGTTTGATAAACTGTGTCCTATGTAACAGAGGAAGCATCCATCCTGAGAGGTCTTTACCCACCTACTGCCTACTATCTACTATCTGTTCTGCTGTAACCATTAACACTGCTTTATGTTGAAATCTGTCATCTCCTTGCAAAACCAAAGTGGAGAGAGAATTTTTTTTTGAGCTGTGACCTAAATGTCTCTTTCCGCCTTGATTTTTCCCTGTCATCTTGGGAGAAACTTTACTGCTTTGTGCTTTAAGAAGCCCTTCTGAGAGCTTGCTCAAATGCCACAGCACCATTGTGGGAAAGAGCTAAGTTATAGAGGCTTTCCTTACTTAGAATAGTGTTTTCTCTAGGCCCTTTAATTTTGTCTAATAGCTGAGAGATGACCTTGAAGATAAAACTGAAATCTTCTGCATTCCTCAAGTATTTAGCATGTATATGTGTGTTTCTATGAGTGCATGGGTATATCATTTGTGTGTATGCATATGTGCTTGAATGTATGTCTTTGAATATGTGAAGGTATGTGTGCAATTGCATACATAGTTGTGTGCTCGCATGCATATGCATGAGGGTAAGCTTAGTGAATATGCGTGCATAGGTATGTATTTGCTACATGGGTATGTGTGAGGTATATGTCATACTTGTGAGTGTGTTTGCATCTATTTCTGTAGATGTATGCATGGGTTGTACTTGCATGCATGTACATGGGTGAGTATGATTGCATGTTTTCACATGTATTTATAGAAACATGGATGTGTACTTATATGTTTATGGGTAGTGCTTCCATGTATGTGAATGAGCATAAGTGTGTGTACAGTATTTTCATACCTTTGCATTGGTGTATGCTTCTCTCTGTGTGTGTGTGTGTGTGTGTGTGTGTGTGTGTGTGTGTACATGCACATTCTCTGAATATGATTCCATTTGTGAGCGCATGTTACTCTCTCAAGACTCACGGCTCTCTGCTTTCAATTATACTCAGAATAGTCCAAAACCCTTCTGAACTAATCCTAATCAACTTGGAAGCCACCACACTTGGGCATGAGGCTGTCAAGTGTGAGTGTTTGCAGATGTCAGCACGAGGAAGGCAGGAGTCCAGGAGGACAGATCAAGGCTTAGCGACAGGAAGATGCATGCCAGTGCAGCCTAGCTCCAGAGCGCCAGCACAGCCACGAGAAAAACTCATCGTGACAGCAAATCAATAATCTCTTGGAGACTATCTGTGTCTGAAATATCCTTGATTAATTATGCCAGGGCATGCTTGGCAGCAATCCTTTGCTCCAGATTAACCTAATGCTTTTTGCATGAAGTAGGATTATAACTGGTTCTCATAAGCTGGATTTGACATTTGAAATCAGGCTTTAAAGGTTTGGGCTATAGATTTTTCTGATGTCTCCATGTCAAACATAGTTGTTCTTATTGCTGATCGTAGATGTTTGCCAATCAATCAAAATAACATTTATTTGATCATAAACAAGGCTAAATTAAAACCATTTGAAATCGTTGTACTTGAGGACTTGGTGAAGAGGTACCTTTAGATTCTTTGAATCTGTGACAGAGAGCTGCGATGACATTTTTCTTTAAAAAGCAATGGAAGGATGTTACTATTAACTCAAAAAATAATGCTTCTCTGTATTTTGTGCATATGTAGTTTTTACTTGGTGATATAGTCCCATCTGACTATGATTTGGGGTAAAATATTTGCCCTCTTTCCTATAATATGCAATTATAAATTTTATCCCTTAAAACTGAATATATTTTTAAAATCACTTATTATATATTGCACTCAGAAACTTATTTCTCATGAATTCAGGTGGGATTCTAATAAAAACTAATGAAAAATAAGACTTGCTTCAGGGTATGAAACTTAGAAACTCCTACAACAAAAGTTGAGCTTACTGTTTAATTTTTCCTAAAGTACCCCTGTGCCCAGTGTATCAAGGCCACCTTCTCAGGCTGATTATAGCACTCTGTACTACATTACTGATGCATTTATATAGTCACAGTTATGGGTTGATATAAAGTGAACCCATATCCTCATGTAGGTAGACAATAGCAGTGCAAATCAAAACAGGGGCTAATGTTTCAACGGCAAGTTTGGTAGTATGGACTTCCGTTAGTTAGGATAGAGCAGTTTGTCCTAAGATACAGTAGTCTAACACTGAACGCTCTGTTGATCAATCCTACAGAATTTATTCCTCACTCACACAAAGTCTCCAGTGGGATACTTGACTCTCAGGACAATTCCCTTCCAGATTATAACTCAGGATTTGGATGGAATCTATCTTGAGATCTCATCATCTAAAGTCTCAGAACAGTATGGCAGAGAAGAGAGGGAAAAAAATCACAGCAGCTTGAAACATGCCAATCTGAAAATGGCAATATAACCTCCATTAATTTAAAATCCAGGGTTTAATGTATGTTAGCATGAGAAATGTGAACCACACTTCAATGGGTAGAAGATGACAGCTTGTAGTACACATGGCAAAGAAAGTTCCCAAATGTCTGGTCAGATCATCAAACCTAAACAAACACACGAAAACCTAAGGTCTTTTAGTGACAGCGTTTACTCCAGAATGATAAGAAATTGATCCGCAAAGTAGATTGTATCCCCACTTTGAGGACCTTTGAAGGCCATGCTAAGAAGCAGCCGTTTGAAAGTAGCAGATGGATGTTTGAGAATGGAGTCAGGTGATCAAAATCATATTCTTAGAGCCAAGCCCTGGCGTGGGCGGATGCTAATACATCTGGATGGGTGTATTCTGCTGAGAAAGTAATTTCTGAGAAAACACAGATATGTGCTGTTCTGTGCTACGTATGTTGTTAAGTGTATTAGCTACTCTCTCTCAACAATGCACTTCAGTTTTTGTAGTCCCTCCTAAACCTATCTCCTCAGGATCCTGAAGGAAGTATTGTGATGCTCTTATCACTCAAGCAATACTGTTCCTCTGACCTTTCACCTATCCTGTGCCTCATTGCCGTTACTTACCTGTGTTCTCTTTGCCAGTCAAAATACTTTTAGGGAAACAGAACTTTGAAGAGACAAGAAAGGCTCACCCATGTCTGAGTGCTCTTCTGTGGTGATTCCCTGGGGTCACTCTCGTCCTCCCTCTCTGCTTAGAGGAAGACTCTGTACACATGAGCTTTGCATCCTGATATCCACGTGTCCAGGCAGTCCTGAGCCTCTGGAATCTTGCCAACCTGACAAGATAAGGCAATGCTACATGTTCCTTCTCTCTGACACTTCATGACAGCGACAGTTACCCTTCTGTAGTAATACAAGATCTCATTGACTGTCACCCCACCATATTTCCTGGTGTCCCACAGATAGCATAGAGCATAAAGATTCACAATGGGACCACCTGAATCTGAGCTCAAATCCAGCATCTTTTACTTGGGTAAATCTAAGAAAGTTTCCTAACTTTCCTGTGCTTTATCTTATATAAAATGCAGTTGATTATGATGGTAATAATGAATATTGCTTGGAGGGTTATTGTGAGATATAACAGGTTTTAGTCTATGTAAGCAGTCCCTGGCATGAAATAAAGGAATTCACAAAAACAATCACTATTTGTTCCCGTTGTATAAGCCAGTTTTATCATAGACTCTCATGCTAGTGACCCTAATGAATTATATTTTTCTCCAAGGTGAGAGACTTCATGTTTGTATTTGGCTAATTAAAAGACATTCCCAGAGACAGCTGACCTGTAAGAACCTCCACCTACTGTGTTCTGAGTTTCCATTTTAAGTATCTGAGATTGTGCTAGGCACCATCAGGATAATATTTACTAAGTGAACGGGTGAACAAATGAGTGAACCAAAGAGCAGGTGGAATATATGTCTCAGTTGAAAACCTGGGTGGGCTTAGGGGTTCGGGAGATCTGGTTAAACACTGGCTGCACAAAGTGTGAATTCCGCCCTGTCTTTAACAAGTCAATCCCTTGATCCTCTCTTCCACACGTAGAGAATGAAGGTGAAGAAAACCACTGTACAGGAATTTTTCCTGTGAATTAAATAAGAATAAAGTGGAAGTTATCCACTTTAAACTCAGCATACATTAGCTCAGTAGATAGAAGCTATTCTTATTTTAATAGATGCCATATTCATGTACATCAATTAAAAATGAAGGAAATATTATAAACACAGAAGGATGGACAAAGCCTCGTTTCCATGTGTTCAAATTGATATTAGCCAAAGTCATAGACCAGCAGGTATTTTTTGATCTTTTCCTCATCTGTTTATTTTGTATACTGCATTTATTGTTGAAGTTAAGGAGGGAAGAAAGCTTGGAGGTGAGACCAAGAGGTAGGAAGGGTGAGGTGAGAAACTTAGAAAGAGACAAAGCCCTAAGGAGCATTGAGTTTCTTCTTTGGTTAAAAAAAAACAACAACAAAC
This sequence comes from Dicrostonyx torquatus, assembly GCA_028555095.1. Classification (NCBI taxonomy): domain Eukaryota; kingdom Metazoa; phylum Chordata; class Mammalia; order Rodentia; family Cricetidae; genus Dicrostonyx; species Dicrostonyx torquatus. The sequence continues at coordinate 4,149,322 of JAQHUG010000117.1, read as the reverse complement.
AAACAGGAGAGAAGCAAGCCAGAGAGGGGCCACCATGGCAAATAAAGTCCCTTCTTGTCTTGTCCCATCTTCCCCTCTGCCTCAAGCTTGGCCTTTCTATTATTGATATCTAATTGGCTTCCCTTATCTTCCTATACTTTAAATCCATAGCAGAAATTTGGGCTTATGGTGGAAGAAGAATTTGACACAATGCAAGAAAAGGAAAGCCCCCAAAATTCATCATTCATTTCACTCGTACGTTCTGAGGTGTTACAGTGCACTGTGCACATGACTTATTTTTACTCTTGTCAGCCAACTCCTTCCCTTTCCCGTTTTTCTGCATGTCACTCCTCTTAGACCCTTGTAGAAACCCAGCTCAGAGGTTTGCTGCTCTGTGAAGTCTTTCCTTGAGCCACCAAATCGGATCAGAGGTTTGGGGACCTTGCACCATGTCTCCCATGCTTGGAGCTCGCCACACTCATCACTTTCTGTCTAAGGGTAGCCAGTAGAAGTGCTAGGCTGGGAGAACTGCAGTGCTAACTGTGGGGTGTTCCCAGAAGCAGTAGAAGCTAGGCCACTGAAAACTCCACTGTAACATTTTCTAGTGCAGTGTGCATCGTCGCTGGCATCCATTAAGGAAAAATTAAATGTTGGTCCATAAGATAGTGGGCTGCAAATAAGGAGAGAATGCATAACACAGGGGTACCTCCTAATAGAGTGCCATAGACCCTCAGCGCCTCATAAATGCAATTATTAGGAAGATTCAGCAAAGGAATTTACTATCCTTAAGTCGCTTTCAAAAATTACATGTAAATGTATCTTTTAGAACAGCCCCTCTAGTCTGTTACTGTCCCAGTGTAATTGTTTCCATGATGCAAAAAATATGCATGTCTGGGCTTAATGTGTAACACTATTTAGTCGATTTGTTCTAGTGATTTGAACCATATCCTAGGAGTTGTTGGGACTGGTGTCAGAGCTGAATGCATCCAAAACTGAGTAGTCAGGCTATAAAGAAGTTGGCAAGGGCCTGGAACATTCTGATGCTAGCGTTAATTCCACCTAAATCCAGCTTTTGACCCTGGGTCACGATTTCTAACCTCGTTTCAAACAGGAGGTTGCTCCTGGGTAAAAGGTCCCTTAATGACATCACAACAAGCAGAAACAGATGGTCAACACTATGCCACAAAAGACACCATCAAAATAGAGTCTCCGTCGTGTTTACAGGCACTTCCAACTAAGACCAGTACCTTCGCACCTAGGAAAGGGAAGCCCGGGACCAGAGGAAGCATCTGGAAAAAGAAAGACCACAGTAGCTGAAACTGTCAGTTCCTTCCAGTGTGGGCTCTATACAGTGTGTCTGTTTGGGGGTAGCACACCTTGACCTGACCATTTAATAGAATTAATAACAACGATTTCAGAATAAAACATTTAGTCAGATTTAGAAGTAAGATTTCAGGTTTGTTACTTCCCATGGGCACACACAGTTCTTACCTCAAGGAGAATAAGGAAAACCCTACAAGGAGTCAAATAAGAGAAACCATGGCACAGAAACATCATTTCAGGTTACCCCAAATCATGTGTCCAACACGGTGACATTCTTATGATGTTTTTATAGTAACACAAAGTCATAAATCAAGGTATTTTTTGGTAACATATTTTAGCCTTTGGATTGATGGACACTAGCCTTTTATTTCTGGTTCCCAAAAACGAGTGAATTTGATAGTCTCAAGGATGCTAGGGCTGATGCAGAGGTGGGTTATGAAAAGAGACCAAGATCAATAGAACTTTAGACTGGCAACATTTCAGCTCTCCAGCATCACAACGTTCTTATAAGTCAGTCAGTCATGGAGTCTTTAACACGGGTATGTCTCCCCACCCCATTCCTGCTCCCATCCCCCACTGCCACACAACCATGCCCTGAGAACTTCAGTTCGCACAAATGAACCTGCATCCATTTGTTTCCAAGCTGCCTGGGGTCTTGATTCCATCTCCCCAAAAGAGGAGACATGCCTCACTGATTCTGAATTCACAGTGCCCCCAAGAGTTTTTCCTGTGCCCATCCAGCACTTGGCTCGCATTCAGAGTGCAGAAGTCAGTTGGACAGTGAATCAGCCAATATCTTGTGGGTTTCCCACTTTTATGATGTTACCCTTTCTATCACTTCAAATCATATGACTTCATTTTTTAAACCTGGAAGTTCCTTCTTGTTTTGTTACCAAATAAAGATTTCTCAATTTAATCCCCTTTTATCATGTCAGTGACCAAGGACATAAAAGAAAAAAAATCAAGTTATATTGTGAATGTGCATTTTTTATGCACGAGGGCAGGGTTTAACATTGCTTTATTTTTGCTGGACCTGTAACCACGATGGACCTCGTTAGACACTCCTTCACCCTGTCCTTTCAGGCACGGTCAGTCACACATCTGCTCATGCCATATGCACACACACAGGGATGTTCCCAAACTTGTGTGCAGGGACTTCTTTCTATCTGTGATCATCTGTTGTCATAGCGATGTAAGAAAGCTAGATGCCCTAACTTGAAAGAGGAGCATCCTTCCCTGGTAAGCAGTGGGCCTATAACTGTAAGAAATCCACGGAGCCAGCCCGTGCCCTCCAGATGTACAAAGGTGGACACTGGGGCACGTTTTCTCTATTACCGACCAGAACTTCTTATGCCCCATGTCCCAAAACGGGCCTTTCTTCTAATGAAGAAAGCATCTACATGGCAAGAGAGAAGTGTTCCCCAATGGGGGTGGGTGGTTTTGTAGAAGAGAATGGGCAGAGAAATGGTGGCGAGCAGTCTCTGAATCTCATCTGTTATCTCTGGCACTGAGTGCTCTGATTGCTGCTGTCAGTCCTAGGTACCTAAAGTGATCTTGGGATGTCCGAAAGTCCACCCATCTCTCTTCCCCAGGTTTTTGTGCCACCACATGCAGTTTTATCCTTCTCTGAGCCAATAATATTTTTTAAAACTTCTCTTTGTGTATAGGTTGCTGGTTGCCCTCACAAATAGTCATAAAGGTCTGAGAGTCCGTATCCATTAGCAGCATAAACCTGTTTCCTTAACACTGTTAAATAACAGTACCTTCTCCTGACATAAGTACCTGGACTTGCTACTTGCACAACTCTCCTTATTTTTGGTTAAAAAAAAAAAAGACACCCATTCACAAATAGTCTGGTAGTTCTAGAACTTACCAACAACCTCTTCTCAGGTATCCCAATGTACAGACTGTATCTGCATTAACCAACGCATGGTTAGTCTAACAAACTTCTGACATAATCAACTGAGAGGAGCAAAGATTTGTTTTGGCTTTGAATTTGGGAGTTTCAGTGCATAATTAACTAGCCATGCTGCTCTTGGCAGGGATGCGAGGCAGAGCAAAACCACTAACTACCTCATGGCCAAGAAGTGACGCACAGAAAGTAAAGGGACCAGGTTCCCGCAGTGTCTTTCTCCTGCACCTGTGACCTGGATACCTCCCACCAGATCCCACCTCTTCAGATTTCTATCATTTCCCAACAGCCTCAAGCTGGGAATCCATGGCCTTTTGCGGGGAGCTTCAAGCTCGTACTTATAGGTATAGCCCTAGGAGTGTGCAATGTGGCACAGAGCCCTGGCATTAAATGTAACTAAATCACATAGTGAAAGATAGTTCCCTGTTCATTGTCCTTCTGATCCCATTAGGAAAGTCTGTTTTGTGTTCATATGTCTTTAATGCCCCTCTCATACTTGTTAATATGCCTATCACATGCAAGGCCTCATAATCAAGGTGTCCTATATGCCAAGCTCTTTTCTGAGTGCTACAGATATCCCAGCAAGCAAAATGCAAGCTCTCCATTTCCATTCAGCCATGGTCCTAAGTGAAAATATATCCTGATGCTCAAGTCCTTGAGATGGAGTGCTACCTGGGAGTAAATTGGCACCTGGAGTGGGAGTCTTATACATATAGATCTAAAGTAAGCATCCTTCTGCTGCTCCAGATTTGACCTGCCAGTTCAGTTATTGCTGGAGTACACATAACCTACCAATTGTTTTTATTCATAAAACTTTATCTATAAGGCAACACTTCTATTTGGGATAAATACTTGGCCCTGTGTTTGTTTTATTGATATATACTGTTTATAAGTAAGAATAATTTGGGTTTTTTTTTGGTTTTTTGAGACAGGGTTTCTCTATGGCTTTGGAGCCTGTCCTGGAACTAGCTCTTGTAGACCAGGCTGGTCTCAAACTCACAAAGATCCGCCTGCCTCTGCCTCCTGAGTGCTGGGATTAAAGGTGTGCACCACCACCGCCCAGCAGTAAGAATAATTTGTACCAGAAACGTTTGGATGAGGCACTCTATATTCTTTTGTGCATGAAAATTATGAGTGATGAAATGTTGCCTTGCTAAAAGAAAAAAGAATTTCCCTTGGAGAGTGCCACTGGCCACACCTTCACATATGCAGCAAGCCACCTGGAGGCCTCTTGTCAGTGGTTGTGTCCCTGATGGGATACATTGCCCCCTTTCCATACAGCAGATGCCAGGGAGGCAGTGGGCTATCAGATCTTCCTTTCCTCAAACCACTTCCTGTATGGCATCGGGAAAGCACGCCATGGCCTTGCCAAGTACAATACCTGGTCATCATCAGGCATGCGAGGTACAAGAAAGAAACTGGGCAACTGAGCGTATTTGGATTGGTTGTTTGCACTATGTTCGTAAAAAAGTGGCTCGTTTCTTATGCGCTTTGATCAATGAGTGAAGAAGTAGAGTTTAGGAGTTTCTTCATGAATAACCCAAACCATTATGCTGTTACCTATAACCTACCCAGGTCTTCAGGGTCAACCTTGTTCTCAGAGTAAAAGTACAGTTTGCAAATCTCTTTCTGGGTAACATTTGATGAAACATGCATTTTGTTTTTTATTCTGTAATATTATGACTGATATCTCCAGCTGTTGGTGAAATTTCCAGTCAGTGTCATCTGAAGTAACTAGATTAAAAGGGAAAAAACAGTAAAAATACATCTCTAAAATGCATTCTATCTCTGAATTAGCACACAACACTTATATAGTGAACTTATATAGTTCACTACAGAGCAGAATGTACTGTTTCAAAATAACAACAATAATGTTGTAATAGGTGGGGGCTGTGTTCCCAGCCCCCGGCTCCCAGCCCCCAGTTGCTTGTACCCAAAATAACCACATGAAAATTGTATTAATTGAATTACTGCCTGGCCCATTATCTCTAGCCTTTGCTTGGCTAACTCTTATATCTTGCTTTAACCCATAATTAGTAATCTGTGTATCACCACGTGTTGTGGCTTACCGGCATGAGTCTAATCAGTGTCCATCTTGGGCTGGAGCAGCATGGCATCTGCTATACTTCCTTTCTTCCCCCAAACTCTGTTCTGTCTACTCCGCCCACCTAAGGGCTGCCCTATCAAAAAGCCAAGGCAGTTT